>PVJX010019299.1:0-35089 GCA_004027295.1 Dolichotis patagonum | reverse complement strand
ACCCAGACACATAATAATCAAGATCCCAGAAATTCAATATAAGAACAGAATATTAAAAGCCATCAGAGAAAAGAAACAGATCACCTATAAAGGAAAACCCATCAAAATCACGGCAGACTTCTTGACACAGACCATCAGGTCAAGAAGAGCTTGGAGTGAAGTAATTCAAGCGCTGAAGGAGAACAATCTCCAGCCCAGATTGATGTATCCTGCAAGACTCTCTCTAGAAATTAATGGAGAAACAAGATGCTTCTATGACAACGAGGAACTAGGAGAATTTGTGACCACCAGCCCAACCCTACAAAAAATACTGAAGGACATTCTAGGGAGAGAGAGCAAGAATATGAGCATTTCAGGAACAGTGGCAGAGAGGCCTCAGTGAACGGGGCAGATAGTGGAGTGGAACAGAAAAATAGACAACCAATGGCAGAAAAACAGAATAGCAGAAATAAGGCAGAGAAGATTGGCTGTAATCTCTAGTAAGATGGCCTTGAAATATTAACAGAGAGAAACACAGGCAGAGTAGATCAGGAGATAGGGTCCATTGAGATGCTCTATATAGGGAGGCAGTGGGACCCAAAACAAGCAGTGCATCCCATGGGAGTGAAGGGAGAGGAATTGTCTAAAAAAGGGAGGCAGAGGATATTGTTAATTGGGTAACAAGATTTAAAATTTACATTATTCTCACCACTCTGCTTGGATGGATTACATGCTGTTCCAGTTTGTCTACTTACACTAGACTTGAGGACATGGTCAGCTATCTCAAAAATAAGAGGACATATTATGGTAATCATCCTTAATTTTCCTATCAACTTAATCTGAAGCCCTTTATAACTTATACTGTCTTATTATGGCTGATCTTATTTGAATCTGGTTTGTTAGATTGCTACTTTGTATTGACTGATTTTACTTAAATCTGTTATGATTGATAGCATCAAGTCTAAGAGTATAGGCACCTACACTGAAGATGACAAGATTCACTAAGATACCCACTCTGGTTTGATTATTACTTGCTTTTGAAGTTTTATAATGTCTCCAATGCTTCGTTTTTATTAATGTTGTTATATACTGCTGAGACACCATGTAGATCACCTTGTATTGCAGTTTTATGTGACTTTTTTGCCTCATGCTTTTCTAGGAATTGTTTTATCTCGCTTTGTTTTGTTTTTTCCTCTAATACAGAAATGATAGATATACATGTAGAGGCTCATGCATGTGTAGAGCTTATAAACAGTTTACGAGAACCAACTATATAACACATGTTGAAATGAACAACTACTTTGAAGAAAAAGAGACACTACGATACCCAGTGCTGATTCCATAATGTCATGATGTGAAATCCAGCAAAACTATCACTTTTTGTTCAAAGTGATCTTAGCTTGCTTGGTCTTGTTTAAGTTCAACACATATGAAGGTATGGACAGCTGTTTTGAGGAGAATGAGAGACACTATGACAGCCATTCTTGGCTTCCCTAATGTCTGGTCTTGAAGACTTGAAATGCCCTCCTCATCCTGCTCAGATCAATTCCATACGAGGTTGTTTCATGTGAATTCCCTGTATGTGACAATATGGACAACTATTTGGAAGAAAACAAGAGTCAATATGATAGAGTGAGTATCTCCGATTGTCTAGTTTTGAAATTTATGTCTCTTACATTGCTTTCTTGTGATCTGCTTTGTTCTGTTTTGTTGTGTTTAATTTCACCCTTTTGATATAATTGCATGTATATTTGAGTGGTTAAGATGGATGACCATATTGCTGTTTTTGTCAGATCGTGGAGCAGAACTGTTAACAGTCTCACTGTTTGAATGTCTACTTTACATGTTTTAAATTTGTAATTTGAAAAACTATTTCCAAGAAGTCAGTATGTAATTTGTCAAGTAATAATTTCTTAGGTTTTTTTGTTGTTGTTCTTTCCCTTTTTTCCTTGGAATTCTGTATTGTTGCTACCCTTTATTCTGTTTTGTCTTGTTTTGTTTTTTCTCTTTAAATAAAATTTTTAAAAAATGTTTAAAAAAAGAATAGCAGAAGACTTTCCAAATGTAGGAAAAGGATCTGGCATGCAGATAATTGAGGCATATAGAATCTAATTAGCCATAACCAAAGTAAACCTACACCCAGACATATAATAATCAAGATCCCAGAAATTCGACATATTAAATTCAGCAATATTAAAAGCTGTTAGAGATAAGAAACAGATCACCTATAAAGGAACACCAATCAGAATCACAGCAGACTTGTCAACACAAATCACCAAGTCAAGAAGAGTTTAGAGTAAAATGTTTCAAATCCTGAAAGCAAACAATATCCAACCCAGATTGATGTACCATGCTAAACTATCTTTCAAAATTGATGGAAAAATAAAGTTCTTCTATGACAAAGAACAACTGAAGGAATTCATGACCACAAAACCAACCCTACAAAGAGTGCTGAAGGATATTCTAGAGAGATAAAGATGACCATGGTTCCAGGAACAGCAGCAGAAAAGGATCACCAAACAAGACAGGCAATTGAATGAAAGGGAAAGTAGAGGGCCAACAGCAGGAGCATAGCATGGCAGAGAAGAACCAATGTATGCTGGTTGTAACCATCAATGTAGATGGCCTCAATTCACCAAAAAAAAAACCACACAAGAAGGGCTGGGGATTTAGCTCAGTGGCATAAGCACCTGCTTTTCAAGCACGCGGTCATGAGTTAGATCCCCAGTACCAAAAAAAAGACAAAAAAAAAAAAAAAGAAACACAGGGAGAGTGCATCAAGAAATAAGATCCATTGATATACTATATACAAGAAACACATTTAACTTGAAAGGAAATTCATAGATTGAAAATCAAAGGAGAGAGAACAATTGTTCCATGTGACTGCAGACCAGAAAAAAAGCAATGGTAACTTGCCCATCAACCACAGAATGGAGAAGAAAGATAAGATATTTTCATATAATGGAAAGATACCCAGCTATATAAAGTAGAATATTCTCAAGGCTCTTGCAGGTAAATGGATGAAACAGTTTGAACTCATACCAGTGAACCCTAGCATAAAAAACAGGAGTTAGTGGAATCCAAAAAGCACAATAAATATTATAAAAGGGACAAGGGAGAAAACACCTAAGAGGGGAAGGTAGTAACCACTGTTAATTTCTTATTGTCTTGTCTTGAACTCTTGTATTGTTTTCACAATTTTGTTAGGTTTGGCTTTGTGCTGTCTTTTTTTGTTAGATTTTACAGTATCTGATGATATGGACACATGTTTTGAACATAATGGGATGTATTATGGTAGTCATGGTTGGTTTCCTATTATCTTGTTTAAAGTCCTATAATGCTTTCATTTGTTTGTTTAATTAGTTCTATTCTGTTTTGTTTTGTTTGATTTTATTATGTGTGATGGTGTGGACAGCTATTTTGAAGAAAATGAGACATTATGCTAGCCACTGCCAATTTCCTATCATCTTGTTTTGAAGTCCTATAATGCTCTTATACTTTTGTTTTGATTGGTTTTAGTCTGTTGTGTTTTATTTTATTTTATTATGCATAATACTACGGACAACTGTTTTGAAGAAAATGAGACATTATAGTAACCATTGTTCATTTCCTGTAATCTGGTTTTGAAGTCCTATGACACTTGCTCTTTTGGTTGGCTTTATACTATTTTGTTATGTTTTATATTATTGTGCATGAAGGTGTGGACAACCATTTCAAAGAAAACAACTCTTGGTAGCCACTGTTGATTTCTTGTTGCCTCATTTTGTTTTGTTTTTGAATTTTAATAAAATTTAATAAACTTCTCCTAGGCATTTGGAAAAGAATTATATTTGAATTTTAAGATGTTACAAACTTACAGAAGGTGTCATCTCTTGATTCATTAATAACATGAATATAATTACATTAGAATTAGCTCAGATGTTGCCTCATTTTGAAGTCCTGTGTTGCTTTCATTGTTCTGTTCTGTTTTGCTTTGTTTTGTTCTCTTTAAAACTAAAAAAAATGAATGACATGGGAGATGTGTAATTCAATTACTCTGAACTATGGACAGAACCTTGGAAATGACTATACCTATTATAACTCATTGTTCACAAGGATTCTTATCTATCTCCAGTACCTTCGAAATGACTGTAAGTATTGCTTTATAATGCTCCATACAAATGAATGGAAAGAAACATATAGTTGTACCATTTCTGAATGGAACGTTTCACAGCTTAGGTAAACATAGTATAAGTTCAGTTCAAAAAATCCAGTATATCTGAACACAGTGGAGTTTGTGGATTTGTAATAACTGAGATGTGCATGTTCACTTTCTCAAACTGCTGGTTAAAGGCAGTTTATGCATGGATGAGTATGATGCCCCAGTGCAAAGGTAGACCCTGCAACTTGCTGTCTGTTGAACTAATTAGAACTCCATGGGAGAAGTGTAACTCAATATTCAATGATCCTGATCTATGCACAACAGCCCAGAAGTGACTATATGTTTTACCAAACAGTGCCCTATCAGAATGAATGGAAAGAAACATTTACTTGCACCATTTCCACATGGAAGATTCCACAGCTTAGTGGGATTTAGAATGAGTTCAGGTCAGAGCATCTACTATGCCTTAACTCTCTGAAGTGTGTGCTTCAGTAATTAACTGAGATATGTATGTATGATTTCTCAGTATGTACTGCTGAATGCTATTTTGCATGTACATGTATATGCAGCCCCAGGATAAACAAACACCCTGCAACTTGTGTGTTTCCTGAATAAGATCTCCATGGAGCAGTGTTATTCAATTTTAAGTATGATCCTTCTTATATATGGAAGCTTTGAAATGACTATTTGTGTTCATTTATACTGCCAGATAGGAATGAATGAAAAGAAATATGTACTTCTACCATTTCTACATGGAATATTCCACAGTTTCATCAACTTCAGAATAAGTTGGGGTCAGAGACCCCAATGTATCTGAACACTTTGGAGTGTGTGGGTCTGGGATCTTGTCTTGTGTCTGATCTAGTGTCTGGTCTGGTCCAGTCTGGAATGATATCTGGTCTTGCATCTGGTCTGGTGTCTGGTGTGTTGTCTGGCTTGGTGTCTAGTTCTATTATGGTGTCTGGTATGATCTGGTCTGGTTTGGTGTCTGCTATTTGTCTGGTCAGCTGTGGTCTGGTCTGTTTTGTATGCTCTGGTCTTCTCTGGTCTGGTGTAGTCTGTTGTCTGCTTTTGTGTGATCAGTGTACTCCAGTCTTCTCTGCTGTTTTTAGGTCTGGCATGATCTGGTGTGCTAAGGTCTATTCTGTTCTGGTCAGGTCTGGTGTCTGTTCTGGTCTGCTGTTTTGTTTGTTGTTTGCTCTTGTGTGTTTCTGGGTATGTTCATGTCCTGTGTCTGGTCTGCTCTGGTCTGTAGTGGTCTGGTGTGGTCTATTCTGCTCTGGTGTGGTCTGGTCTAGACTAGTATGGTCAGTTCTGGTCTGGACTGGTCCATGCAGGTTTGGTATCTGATCTGATCTAGTCTGGTCTTGTCTGGTCTGGTGTGTGAATTATTGTCTGATCCGGTGAGGTGTGGTCTGGTCTTCTCTGGTATCTGGACTGATTTGGTATGTTCTGGTGGATGGTCTGGTGTCTGGTCTTATATCTGGTCTGGAGTGGTCTAGTCTAGTCTGGTCTAGTCTGGTGTTTGGTATGGTGTGGTCTGTTGTGGTCTCATGTAGTCTGATTTGGTCTGGTGTGGCCTGCTGTTCTCTAGTCTGCCATGGTCTGGTATCTGGAATGGTGTCTGGTCTGGTCTTGTGCCTCATCTGGTCTGGTCTGATCTGGTCTCTGGTGTGGTGTCTGGTCTGACCTGGTCTCATGTGGTCTGCTCTCATGTCTGGTCTGGTCTCTTTTGGTCTGGTGTCTGTTCTGGTTTGGTCTGGTCTGGTTTTGGGTCTGATGTGATGTATTCCAGTCTGGTCTGTCCTAGTTTGGTCTGATATGGAGTCTGCCCTGGCGTCTAGTCTGCTGTCTGATCTGGTCTAGTCTTCTCTGGTGTCTGGTGTGGTCTTGTCTACTGTCTAGTCTGGTCTGGTCTGGTCTGGTCTGTTCTAGTCTGGTCTGGACTGCTCACTGTTTTGGTCTGGTCTGGTCTAGTGTCTCATCAGGTGTCTGGTCTGGTGACTGGTCTAGTGTCTGGTGTCTGCCCAGTGTGTGGTCTAAGAACTGGCCTGGTGTCTCATCTGGTCTGGTCTGGTCTTTTGTCTACTTTGCTGTTTGGTCTGTTGTCTTATATGGTCTGGTCTGGTCTGGTCTGGTCTGTTGTGTTCTGATGCGTGGCCTGGTCTGTTTTCATCTGGTGTGGTGTGTTTTCTGGTACCTGTTCTGGTGTGGTCTTATATGTTCTGCTGTAGTCTGCTCTTGTATGGTGTTTTCTGTGTTGTCTGGTCTGGTCTGGTTTTCTCTGGTGTGGTCTATAATGGTCAGGTATAGTCCAGTCCAGTCTGGTCTGGTGTCTATTCTGGACTCATCTCTTCTAGCCTGATCTGGTCTAGTCAGGTGACTCATCTCTACTAGTCTGATCTGGTCTAGTCGGGTGTGGTACGGTCTGGTGTGGTCTGAGCTTGTGTCGTCTAGTGTGCCCTGGTCTGGTCAGGTCTGGTCTTGTCTGGTCAGGTCTGGTATGGTCTTGTATTCTGGTCTGGTCTGTTCTGTTCTGATGTGTGGTCTGCTCTGGCCTGTCCTGCTGTTTTGTCTTGTCTAGTCTCAACTAGTCTGTTATGGTATCTCGTCTAGAATGGTCTGCTTTGGAATTGTCTGCTGTGGTGTGGTCTTGTCTGTTCTTTTCTGGTCTCGTATCCAGTCTGGTCTCTGGTCTGGTGTGGTCTTGTCTAGTGTGTTCTGGTCTATTTTATGTTCCACTGTCTAATCTGGTTTCTGAATAGGTGTCTGGTCTGGTCTTTTCTGGTGTGGTGTCTGATTTGGACTGGTAACTGATCTATTTTAGGATGGTCTTTGTCTGGCCTTGTGTCTCATCAGGCCTCTGGACTGGTGTCTGCTCTGGAGACTGCTCTGGTCTGGTGTCTAGTCTGGTGTTTAGTCTGATATCTACTCTGGTGTGTGGTGTATGGTCATGTATGGTGTTTGGTCTGGTGTCTGGACTGGTGTAAGTTCTGGTCTGATCTGGCCTGGTCTGGCCTGCTCCTGGGTCTGCTCTGGTGTCTGGTCTGATCTGGTGTGTGTTCCAGTCTGGTCTGCTCTGATATGGTCTGGTCTGGTCTGGTCTGGTGTCTCACCTGGTCTAGTCTTGTCTGACGTCTCATCTAGTCTGGTGTCTGGTGTGGTTTCTGGATTGCTGACTGGTCTGGTGTCTGATCTGGTATCTGGTTTAGTGTCTTATCTAGTGTCTGTTCTGGATTGCTCTGGTCTGGTTTGGTGTCAGGTATAATGTAACCTGGTCTGGTCTGACCTAGTTCATTCTGATCTTGAGTTTGGTCTGGTATCTGGTTTAGTGTCTGATCTGGTCTGGTCTCTGGTGTGTGGTCTTGTATGGTCTGGTCTCAACTTGTGACCTGTCTGGTCTGGTCAGATGTGGTCTGTTTTCTGCTCTAGTGTCTCATCAGACCTCTGGTCTGGTATCTGGTCTGGTCTGGTGTCCCGTCCATTGTCTGATCATCTGGGCTGATGTCTGGTCAGGTGTCTGGTTTGGTGTTTGATGTGAGGATTGGTCTGGTGTCTTTTCTGTTAAGGTCTGGTCTGGTATCAGGTCTGGTGTCTAGTGTGATGTCTGTTCTAGTCTGTTGTGGTGTGGTCTGTTGGTATCTGGTCTGGTGTAGTCCTATGTGGTCTGCTCTGGTCAGACCTAGTCAGCTCTGGTCTGGTCTGATTTGTTTGTTTGTTTTTTTGGGATGTCTGGTGCTAGTCTGGTGTTGTGTGGTCTTGTCTAATGTAATCTAGTCTGGTGTCTGGTTTGGTCTGTTGTGTTCTGGTCTGGTCTGGTGTGGTATTCTGATCTAGTCTGGTGTCTGGTCTGGTCTGGTATCTGCTCTGTTGTGGTCTGGTGTGGTCTGGTCTGCTCTGGTATGGTCCAATCCCAGTCCTGGTCCTGGTCTAGTTTCTTGTTATTGTCTGTTTGGATATATCCTACTTGTTAGATTCTACTTTTTAGATTCCTATTCATGTGCCTATACCATACAGTATTAATGACAGCATATTAACATCATGTTTTCATGTCTGCAGGTCATCATTGGTTTTCCTTTTCCTTTTGTTTTGTTTGTGCACTGTGTGTGTGTGTGTGTGTGTGTCCCAGTAGTTGAACTCAAGACCTCGTGCATGCCAAGCAGGCACTGTGCTACTGAGCTGTATCTCTAGTCCCTGGTTTTTCTTTTCAGTGTTTTCTTGGTTGTTAACATCAGATGTTTGTTCCTCCATATGAACTTTAGTATCAACATGCTGAAGTCCATAATAATCTTTAGGCCAGACCAGGGTATATAGCTCAGTGGTGCACTGCCTGCCTGGCACGTGTGAGATCCTGAGTTTGATTCCTGGTACCCTTCCAAAAAAAGCTTTTGGCATCCTTATTGAGACTATGTGCCATTTTAAAATAAATGATAGGGAGGGGTGCCTGGTAATCGCCATGCTATTTTGGAATATCTTATATGTGGTCCCAGGCCATATGTCAAGATCATAAAAAATAGTTATACAATATATATTTGAAGAAATACAAATCAAGATTGAAAGGTGCCTTCCCAAGTGTAAGTTGCTGAAAATTATGGTATTGCTCTAACATGTTGGAAGACAAAACCACAGCTTATCTCCCCAATAATCTCTTCCTCTTCCTTTTCCTCTCAGCCCCGAATACAACTTCCTCTTTCCTTTCCTGCTAGCCCCGAAGAAAACTCCAATCAGCTCCTAATGCATCATTAATGCCTGCCTCCTAAACTGCACCTTTGGCCTGCATCCATATAAACATCAATCCCCTTTGTCTCCAGCCAGAGGATCCCAGTGAGTTGTTCTTTCTCAATGAAGGCCTCTTTTTCTTTTTTGCCTCTTTATTGTGAAAAAAAGAAAAACCTAACAAAGATGTTACACTGAAGCTGCTTACTCTGAAAACACAAATCAGCTATTAAGAAGTCAGCATGGTGTTCAGATAAGTTAAACAAAATAAGAGGCAGTAACAGCTGGAGATGGTGGTGTGCGCGCGCACACACACACACACACACACACACTTGTAATCCCAGGTACCGGGGAGACTGAGGCAGGAGGATCACTGTTGCGGGAAATTCCTAAGCCATACCAAACCAAAAGGAAGACTTTGCACAGAGGAGATAAGAAGGCTGTGTTGGATCTTCACACCAGTGGACTGTCACGGGATAACTTCTCAAAGGCAACAGAGGTGAATTTAAGAACAGTTTAGTTTATATAGAATTTAAAAGTGGGAGGTAGAAAGCAAATGGTGATACATCGCATAACTGGTTACATACATTGAGTCATATACCGACAGGCTAGTCTTGAAACAAAGTAATTGTTTATCATAATATAGAAACACTCTGGGAACAAGGGGAGGGGAGGCCTTACAGAGTGAGCCTAGTTAAAGGCATTAGCATAACATGAGAACATTCTGGGGTGGGGCCCCTGAATTAGCCCAGGATGCCTTAAGGTACAATTACTCTGACTCAGTGCTCATCAGAGGTATGCAGCTGGGCTGTAGCTCCCATCAAGGTCCATTGACTTCAGCAGAAACAGCAGAACAGAAATTTGGTCAGAGACTTCTAATTCATCATGACGTATCTGTAAGTCTGCTCCCTTACGTGTCCCTACATTATTATTGTGCCCCCACATCGCGAGTTAGGGGCAGCCTGTGCAATTTAGGGACCCTGTGTCTCAAAACAAAAGTGGTGCCAGGGATACAGCTCAGTGACACAGCACCTGCCGGCAAGCGCAAAGTCCTGAGTTCCATTCCCAACTCCAAAATAAGTAAATAAATAAATGTGGGGAGCAACAACGGCTATGCATGCAAAGACTAAATAGAAAAGACAGGCGCTGCCAGCTCCTCTATTGCCATCATGGATGAATCAATGTAAGGGTTCTGGTATGCAAGCAGCGTCTGATCAACAAGCTTTTGTGAGCATCCTGTGGGTCGCGTCCCGCCCCAGCTGTCCCCTCACCCTGGGCCCCTGCGCCTATCTGCGCCTCCTGCCAGGGGGTCGCCCGCGCCCAGGCCCGCGGAGGAAACTGCAGTTCTGCGTCTCACGCTGCCGGACGCCGCCGACCTTCCAATCCCGCGGGTTCCGCGCGCGGCCGGAAGCGGAAGTGACGTAGCCAGCGGATCGCCGTTGTCTTCACCCGCGCTGGCGGCTCGGTACCGTGTCGGGTCGCCTTCCTCATGGTGGGTCTGCCCTGTCGTCCTCAGTTGTCCTCGTGCGGGGGCGGGGGTCCCAGAGGTGGTGGGAGAGGGGATGTCGGCGGCCCGTGGAGAGTGGAGAACCCGGCGCCAGGGCGAGCGCATCCTGTGGGCGCGGCCGAGTCGGGGTCTGGGTGTCGGCGGCACCAGCCGTCCTGGTCCTGCGGGACGCGGTGTGGGATGGATGCTTCAGCCTCTGTGCTTTGAGCAACCTTTCTGATTCTGTCCCAGAAGGAAAGGAATTGCAGCCGATTAGTAACCTTGCGTCCGGCCCCAGCCCCTTTCCTCCTCAAGGATTTGGCGATTCGGGAGAGTTCAGGTGAGCGTTGAGTGAAAGTTGGTCCAAGAAGGCCACCTCTTCCTCTCCTTTCCTTTCCTGTCCTTTCCTTTTCTTCTAGTCATTGCTGCTGCTGCTGTTATTATTATTATTCTGTGGCACTGGCGATTGAACCCGGGGCCTTTGCACTGAGCTGCACCCCCAGCCCTCTTGCTTTTTTTTTTTTTCCTTTCGGTACCGGGGATCGAACTCAGGACCGCACGCTTGCAAGGCAGGCGCTTATGCTGCTGAGCTAAATCCTCTGCCCCCCCCCCTTTTTGAAACAAGGTCTCACTGAATTGTCCAGGCTGAGCTCCAAATTGCCATTCTTCTGCTTCAGCTTCCTGCCAGACCACTGGCATGACAGGTGTGCGCCACTCCACCCAGTGACTCCCTTTTCTTTTGATACACAGCATTGCAATAGAAAGATAAAGTCAATTCTTAGACGTCTAGGGCGTTAATATTTCTTTATATAGGGGCTGGGGATGGAGCTCAGCTGAGTAAGTGCCTTGCCTGGCAAGTGCGAGGTCATGAGTTCTATCCCCGGTACAAAAAAAAAAAAAATTCTGCATATAGGTGAAAAGATGGGGCTGCAAGTCTTTCTGCTGGAGAAAACAGCAGTATTCAGCTGTTCTCTTCATTGGAAGTCCCCAGGCCTGTACACCCTAGCAGAGCTTCAAAAGTCTCCTGGGAGGATGGAAGTTTTAGTACAGTGGTAGTAGAATAATTGATATTCATTATTAATAACATAATATCAAGTATTTTTCCCAGTTTTTTTAAATTAAAGTTGAACTATCTGGTACAAGGAATGCTCAGTACAATGAACATTTTAAGTGAGTACTTTCTTTTTTTTTAAATCAGATTTTATTGGTATACTTTGGATATACATAATGATCACATTCATCATAGAGAATTTGTACCTGTTCATGATATGACTTGATTCTTTTTTTCCCATTTCCAAACCTTCCTTCAAGCCCTCCTCCCTTCCCTACTTACAAAAGCTTTGTTTCCATATTTTTCCTTCTTTTCTCATTTTTTTAACTTTTACTTTCACTTTCTTTCCTTTCCCCATCCCCCCTTCTGTGTTCCCCTCCCCATTTGAGCATTTTCTTCTTATTTTGTAATACCTAATATACATTTTGTGAGTACCTTAAGTAAAATAGATTTATATATTTACTGTTTGTTTGTTTGTTTGTTGTTTGTACTAGGGATTGAACCCAGGGCTTCACAGTGACCTACGCCTCCAGCCACTACCACCACCACCACCTGTTTTTGTTCAGTTTTGAGACAGGATCTCACTAGGTTGCTAAGTTGCATGGACTGGGCTGCAATTTATAATCCACCTGCCTCAGCCTCCCAGAGTGCTCTAATCTTTGATAGGGATAGGCATGCACAGATTTACTCATTTTCAGCACAGTGTGAGTTTGTCACTTTTCATTTAATGGCGAACCATCATTTGTGTGTAAGTTGCGCATAAATTGCATACATGAAACTTTTCCTTTGATTACTGGGTATTATACCTCCTAAAGATGTCCAGCTAAGCCATAGTATTATTTCACCTGAGAAAATTAAAAATATTCATATTATCTGACATTTACTTTGTGAAACACTAGAATTCTGCACATTATTCCTCTATATGCTTCCTGTGTTTTTGTATCTTAAGAATCATTTAAGGCTTATATATTGCAGTTATTCATGCCTTTTTAGTTTAGAGCAATCTCTGTTGTTTCTCTCTCTCTCTCTCTCTCTCTCTCTCTCTCTCTCTCTCTCAATTTTGTGGTGCTGGGGATGGAATCCAGGCCTCATGCATGCTGAACCTGTGGTTTACCACGGAGAAACACCTGTACCCCCATTTAATTGACATTTCAAGAGTTACACATTCTTGAGAAAGTCCTATGTTTTGCTATTTTTTACTGCATTCTCATGGTATGTTTAAATATTCCTTCAGTGCTTGCTATTTTCTCTAAACTTGTAATGGGCATCAGAGGAGAGGTAGTAAACTTATAAACGGATTGATTATGAGTACTTTATGCTTTTTGGCCACATGATCTCAAATTACTGTTTTGCTTTAATTCATGTCCATGGCTATTATTTTACTGACTTTTTTGAGACTGGGTCTTGCTATATAGTGGTCTTGAACTCATGGTGATCCTCCTGACTCAGCCTCTTGAGTGCTGGGATTACAAGCATGCCTGACTACTCATGGTTATTCTAACACAAGACTAGTGGTAAGCCAGAGCCAGTATAAAAAGCAGGATAGTTACCTTCAAAAGTGGGCATATGGACAAGAGACACACCCCATGCACTCACAGGCTATGACTGGAGATAGTTGCTTCCCTCAGGCCACCACTGGGACACTTGCTTCCCATGGGTAGTCAGCATGGCAAAGAGAAACAGACACGCACTGTGCTCCCACAGGCCACCATTGGAAAAGTGGACATAGGGGCTGGGGCTGTAGCTCAGTAATGTAGTGCTTGCCTACCATGTACAAGAACTTGGGTTCAATCCCCAGCACTGCAAAAATAAAATTTAATTTAATTTGAAAACAGAGCCTAGATTTGGCCTAAAGTACCAAAATGTTGTATTATGTATCTCCTATGAGTATTTTCCAGAGGCTTCCCAGAATACACTATGGACACTTGAAGTATTATTGGATCTGCCTGGTAATTTAGACCAGGTACTTGATAAATTTACACTTAACCCTTAACTTGCTGTGGTATTCACTTGAAACTGGAAGCCTTACAGGTAAGTGACTAAGTAGATGTACTAAAGCACATTCAAATCTTGAAAATGTTGCATCCAAAATTCAAAGGATGCTGGGCATGGTAGCACAGGCCTGTAATTCCAGCACTTGGGAGACTAGGGCAGGAGGATCACCCTTGTAAGTTAAAGACCAGCCTGGGCTACATCATTCAAGACCAGCCCAAACTACATGGTGAGACCCTGTCTCAACTAAAAAACCGAAAATAAAAACAAACCCACAAAAAATAAGCAATATAGCTCCACAGCACAGCACCCGCCTGGCAAGCACAAGGTCCTGAGTTCAATTCCCAACACACAAAAAAAAATTCAAAATGGTCAAAAGGTCTATTGACCATTCTGCCCATTTTTAGGCTGGCAGATTGGATGAGGTGCAATATCTTACAGTGAAATCTTTGAGGGAACATCTTTATATGATTCAGACCACTGATCCCCTAGAAACTCTTTTACCCCTGAATTACCACCTTCTGTTTTGCGTCTTTCTTCTAAAAGTATCTAAACTATTTTCTAGTCTGTTAAATACAGTCAGCACATCAGCACACACTACATTTGCAAATGTAGTGTTGTGTGAAATGTCAAGTCCTCTAGGACTGTGCTACACCAGAGATAACAAATGGACGTATCCTAGGGCAGTGACATGACAGTACACCGGTACACTGTTGGTCTTCCTAGGTTAATTGCTTTATGTTTATTTTTCACCAGTTTGGGAAAAGAGAACTTAGCTTTGTCAGTACTTGCATGTCAAGTCATAGAGAGTATGTTGATTTTCTTCTGTAAATCCAGTATGTCTTAAAAAACATTTGGAAGTGGATATAGTGATATAGTCTGTCTCTTGGAAGGCTGAAGCAGAAGGATTTTGAGGTGGTAGCTAGCCTGAGCAGTATAACAAAACCTTGTATCAAAAAAAAAAAAATCTCAAAACCAAAAAGAAAAAAAAATCAACAGTTGGAACTTACTGCCTAAATAAATTCATAACTGACTGTTTTTGTTTGGCTCTGAAATATCCTTCCACCAAAGACCATGCCTTAACGGCTTGGTTCCTCACCTGTGACACTACTGGGAGATACTACAAGCTTAAGAGGTAGGGCCTAATTCAAGGAAGTTAGGTCTAATGAAATAATGAGACCTCTGCCCTTCTCCACTCTCTTTGCTTCCTAGCAACCATGAGGTGAGTAGCTTTCCTCTACTATATGCTTTTGCCCTGATGTGCTTCCTTGTCATAGGCCTAAAAACCACTGGACCAGTTGATCATGGATGGAAATCTCTGAAGCCAAAATAAATCTTTCTTCTTTATAAATTGGTTGTCTCAAGTATTTTGTTATAGCACCTGAAAGCTGTCTAACACAGTTTCATTCTTCAAGATCCAGGTGATTCCTGTACAGGCCAATGTGAGGAATTAAATTGAGATGAGTTAAGTGTTACAAGATTCCTGATTATTTGAAGTGTTTGAGGGTTTTTTGGTTTTTGTGTTTATTGGTATTTTTCTTAGTCATCTTTCTACCACTGAACATAATACCTGATACCCACAATTTAGAAGAGAAGAGATTTATTTTGGCTTAGGATTCTTAGAGGATTCAATCCATAGTTGGCTGGCTCTAAGTCAGAAAGGAAATGGAAGTGTTTGATAAATGTATGCTGCTTATGTCATGGTGTCCAGGAAGCAAAGAAGACAGAGGGACTGTAGAACGAGATAGATATTTCAGGTAAATGCCCGCACTGACCTGCT
This sequence comes from Dolichotis patagonum, assembly GCA_004027295.1. Lineage (NCBI taxonomy): Eukaryota > Metazoa > Chordata > Mammalia > Rodentia > Caviidae > Dolichotis > Dolichotis patagonum. Next base: position 19,944 of record PVJX010019299.1, on the reverse strand, counting down.
CTTCCATCCAGTCTCCACCTCTAACAACACACTCAGCTATTAATTCATTGGGGTATTCATATACTTACATGTGTAGTTCCCATATGATCTAATCACCTTCCAAAAGCCCAATCTCTGAACACATGAGCCTTTGGGGAGAGAGATAAATCTAATTTATAACATTCTGTCCCTGGTCCCTGAAAGACTCATCCATCTCTTTACACAGAATGCATTTAATCTACCACTAATATCACCAAAGCCTAACAGTTTCATCATTGCTGGAAAGTCCAAATCCAGTCTCCTGTGAGACTCAAGGCAAACTCTTATATGTGAGACCCTATAAAAATCAAAAAGAAAGTTAAATACTGCTAATATACAATGACATAGAGTAAACATTCCCCTTCCAATAGGAAGAAATAGGGGATAAGAAGGAATGGGATGAAAGTAGGATTGAAATCCAGCAGGGCAAACATTAAATCATGTAGTTCCATGTCTAGCACCTTGGAGTACATTGTGGTAAGAGTGTCTCCACTATTCTTGCAGCTTCAACCACTGCCTCTGTGATCTTCTGAAATCATGGTAGAAGCGTGCATGACCACATAACTCTTATATTCAGCTTTCCTAAAAAATCAGCACCATATGGATGATACCAAGGTTTGCTGCCAGTGCATGCAGTAGCCAGGTCTTGGACCATGGAAGCAGAGGCCTGTGAGTGCCTGGATGGCTGAGCACTGAAACAAATCCCAAGAATCCAATTCCCTACTCATTTCTGGAGCAAGGGTCCAAGGTGTCTTCTCAAATGAAAGTTTTACAGTTTGTACCCTTGAGCTTGTAAACAGTAGGTTCCTGCTGATTCTTGACATAACTTCAAGCCATCTTTCCTGTTACCTTGATGAAAAATACTTGACTTCATTTTAGTATTTATTGTTTCAACTGCCACACTCTCCAGGGCCCCAACTTTCCAGGTTGTTCCTTTTTCTTGAAAATGGAAACTTTCCACCTCTGTCAACATATTTGCTCCTGATTCTCACTATAAATCTGGCTAAAAAAAAAAACAAAAAGTGAGTGGTACACATATAACATCCTGAACATTGAGCTGCTTTGAAACTTTTTCTACCAGATTAAATTAGCCCACCTAATTTCAGTCTCAAAAAAGTCTCAGGACATAGGCAGGCTGAAGACAAGTTTTCAGCCAGGGTGTACATACATGGGGTCCAGTTGAACTGCCAGTGGAGTCTTTGTTCCCAACTGAAATCTCACAAGGCTGGTCTTTGCTGTCTGCATTTCTGTCAGCATTCTAGTCTTCAGAGCTCTGACCAGAATCTCCTAAGCTTGGCTTACACCATTCTAGGGCTTCTTTGCAAACCTCTCCTTTCTAACAAACCACTTCCAAAGCTTCTAAACCATGTGGTCACAGCAACAACCCCACTCTTGGTACCAAAACCTGTTTTAGTCACTTTCTCATTGCTGGACACAGGAGATTCTGATGTCAGATATTTTTTCTCAGTGACAAGAAAGTATATTTATTCCTCCATGGGTGTTCTGTTATTTATGGTTTATTATATAAGAGGGTAGAAATTTCCTCCTTGTACCTCTGTCTGTGATAAAAGCCTTCATCTTCTCAGTCAAAAAGCAAATTTAAGGGATTCTGCCAGTTGCTATGAATGTCTGTATGCCAGGTATACATTAAAGAAGCAGGAAAATAATCATACTGCAATTTTGTAGTTCAGTTGGGCCCTCTGTGGATTAAATTAAGAACTGTTAAAAGGTTAACTGTGGGGTCATAAAATTAATAGAGTTTATTTTTCCAAACAACAATTCATGAATTGAGCACCTCCACATTGTAAGTGGCTTGGAAGCTGTGATAAGGGAAGAACATGAACATAAAATGGGGAATATATGAGCTTGGTTTTAGTTACACAGTTGCCTGGTTTGGTCTATTCGATTTAAAAGATATAACTGAGGATGGAGGTTTCTGGCTGGATAGCCTTATATTTCATTTGTTTGTTTGATTTTTATTTTAAAGAGAAAAAATCTCAAAATACAACAATTAGGGAGTAACAATGTTATACACACTGCACATTGTTATCTTCAAATCAATTACTCAGAGTATAAGACATCTACATTTAATCATCCAAACAATACTAGCACAAACCTTTCTCTTCAGTGAGCTCAGAGAAATAAGTAGTACAACTATCTTAACTATTTTTTATGTGTATAGTTTCTTTCAGCTTCTTACACTAGTGAGACAGTACAATCTTTAAACATGTGTCTAACTTATTTCACTGTTGCATCCATTTAACTATGAAAGACTCCAGTTTCTCCTTTATGGCTTAGTACTCCATTCTATAAAAGTACCACATCTTTTTTATCCATTACTCAGTTGATGGGCATTTAGGTTGTTTTCAAGATCTAACAGTTACAAATTGTGCTGATATAAACATGGGTGCACATGTATCTCTGCAGTATGATGTTTTTAATTCTTCTAGGAAGATACCCAGAAGGGGAGTAGCTGGGTCAATTGGGACCTCCAATCCTAGTTTTTTGAGGAATCTCCACACTGATTTCCACAGTGGTTGCAGGAATCTACACTCCCACTCACAGCCCATCCAACTTTTGTAATTGTTTGATTTCTTAATAATAGTCATTCTTTCTGGAGTGAAGGTGGAATCTCAGTGTTGTTTTAATTAGCATCTCTTGTGTGACCAGTGATGTTGAACATTTTTTCATATATTTATTTGCTGTTTGTATTTCTTCATCTGAGAAGTGTGTATTCATCTCAGTTGCCAATTTTTGGGTTGGGTCTTTAAATTTGAGAAGACTGATTTTTATTTTTAGTTCTTTATATGTTCTCAATAGTAATCCTTTGAGGAACAGCTGCAAACATTTTCTCCCACATTGTGAGTTGTCTCTTCACTCTGTTGGTGGTTTCTCTTGTGGAAAAGCTTTTTAATAAGATCCCAGTTGTTGATTCTTTGTGACAGTTCCTGTGCAATCGAGGTTTTGTTCATAAAGTTTATGCCTGTCTTCAAGAGTTTTACCTACTCTATCTTCCAGTAGATCTACTGTGGGTTTCTTTGTTTTGTTTTGTTTTGTTTTGTTTTGTTTTGTTTTAGTATTTAGATCTTTTATCCATTCCAAATTTAGTGTATGGTGAAAGATATAGGTCCAACTATAATCTTCAGCATGTGCAGAGTCAATTTTTTCAGCACTGTTTATTAAAGAGGCTATCTGTCTTCCAGTGAATGTGTTTGGTACTTTTGTCAGAGATAAGGTGGCTTAATGTGCACTTGTTTCTGCATCTTCTAATCTGTTCCATTGGTCTTTGGGTCTGTTTTTTTGCCACTACTATGCTGTTTTTGGTCACAGTAGCTTTATAGTATAATTTCAAGTCAGGGATTGTGATACCCCTATCTTGCCTTTGTTGCCCAAGATTGCCTGTGCTATTCTAGGTCTCTCCTGGTTCCAGATGAATTTTAAGATTGTTGTCTTTAATTCTGTGAGATATGCTATTGGAATTTTGATTGGGATTGCATTGCATCTGTATAACAGTTTTGGAACTATGGCCATTTTCACTATATTGGTTCTTCCTACCCAAGAGCACAGGATATCCATTTTCTAATATCTTCTTTAATCACCTTTTTCAGAGTACTGTAGTTTTCAGTGTCTTTTATATCCTTCATTAAATTGATTTGTAGGTATTTCTTTTTTTTTTTTTTTATGCTATTGTAAAAGGTATTGTTTCCCTGATTTCTCTCAGTGAGTTTGTTATTCATGTGCAGGAAGGCTGTTGATTTTTGCGTGTTGACTTTGTATCCAGCTACACTACTGACTTTGCTTATTAAATCTACCAGTTTTTTAGTGGAGTTTTTAGGATCTTCTTTGTAGAGTATCATGGCATCAGCAAATAACAGTAGTTTATTTTTTCCTTACCTATCTTTATTCCTTTTTTTCTTTCTTTCTTTTTCTTTCTTTCTTTCTTTCTTTCTTTCTTTCTTTCTTTCTTTCTTTCTTTCTCTTGTCTAATTGCTCTGGCTAAAGTTTCCAGGGCTATGTTGAATAAGAGTGGAGACAGTAGACGTCCTTGTCTTGTTCCTGATTTTAGAGTGAAAGCTTTCAGTTTTTGTCTATTTAGTGTGATTCTGGCTGTTTGTTTGTTAAAGATAGCTTTTATCAGATTGAGATAAAGACCATCTATTCAAATTTTCTGTAGGGTTTTTATCCTGAAGGGGTGCTGGACTTTGCCAAAAGTTTTTTCTGCATCTATTGAGATACTCTCATGATTTTTGACCTTGGTCTGTTAATATCGTGTATTACATTTGTTGATTTACATATGGTGAACCATTCCTTCATTCCTGTGATGAATCCCACTTGATCATGATGTATAATCTTCTTGATGATTTGCTGTATTCTATTTGCCAGTATCTTACTGAGGATTTTTGCATCTGTATTCATTAGACAGATATCCTGTAATGCTGTTTCTTAGTTGAGCTCTTTTTTGGTTTTGGTATCAGGGTAATGCTTGCTTCCAGGAATGAGTTTGGGAGTATTGCTTCCCTTTCAAGAGTTTGCGAAGTAGTGGTGTTAAGTCTTATCTAAATTTCTTGTAGAATTCATCAGGACCTGGGCTTTCTTTGTTGATAGGTTTCCAATTACATGTTTGATTTCATTGATTGATACTGGTTTATTTGGGATGTTTATATCATCATTATTCAGCTTTGGTAATTCATATGTATCTAGGAATCTGCACATCCTTTCTGTATTTTCCATCTTGTTAGAATGCAAGTTTTCAAAGTAGGTAAGATGATCTTCTGAGTTTTTGCAGGATCTGTTATTATTTCACCCTTTTCATATCTAATTGCATGGATTTGAGTCTTTCCTTTTCTTGATCAGGTTGGCTAAAGGTTTGTCAATTTTATTTAATCTTTCAAAGAACCAACTCTTTGATTCATTGATTTCTTTGTATTGTTTGTTTGTTTGTTTTTAGTCTCCAATGCATTAATTTCTTCTCTGATCTTTATAATTTCCTCCCTTGTGGAAGATTTTGGCTTACCTACCCTTCTTTTTAGATGTTTGAGGTTCACCATTAAGTTGTTTATATGCACTTGCTCTGTTTTCCTTATATGAGCATTTACTGCTATGACTGCTTTCATGTGTCCTATAGGTTACAGTATATTGTATTGCCATTATCATTTTTCTGTAAAAACTGTCTAATTTCTTCTTTAATTTCATCTGTGACCCACTGGTTGCTTAGGTTGGTGCTTTATAATTGCCATATGTTTATGAAGTTCTTGTGGTTTCTTTTGCCATAGATTTCCAATTTCAATGCACTGTGGTCTAATACTATGCATGGGATAATTTTAATCCCTTTGCATTTACTTAAGCATGTTCCATGAGCCAGTATGTGGTCTATTTTGGAGAACATCTTATGTGTAGTTGAGAAGAATGTGTATTCTGCTGTTGTAGGGTGAAACACTCTATAGACCTCTACTAAGTCCATTTGTTCAAAAGTTTGGTTCAGCTATGTTTCCTTATTGATTTTTTTGTCTAGTTGATCTGCCTTTTTGTGATAGTGGGGTATTGAGATCTCCCAATACAATTGTATTAGGGCTTACCTGATTTTTCAAATCCATTAGTATTTGTTTTTGATAGTTGAGTGCGCTGGTATTTGTTGCATGTATGTTTATGATTGTTATCCCTTTTTCTTGGGATATTCCCTTTACAAGAATGTAGTGATCTTCTTTACCTCTCTTAATCAGTCTTGGCTTGAAATTCACTTTGTCTGTGAATACAACAGCTACTCTGGCTGGAGCATTGGACTATGGAGTATTGTTTTCCATCCTGTGACTTTTAGTCTATGAATTTCTTTTTGAATTCAACAAGTTTCTTATATGCAGCATATTGTTGGACCTTGTTTCTTGATCCATTCTGCCAGTCTGTGTATTTTGATTGAATTGAGACCATTACCATTACTGGTTATAATTGATATGTGTTGACTTGTCCTTATCATGATTTTTCCTGTTGATGGCTCCCCAACCCACCCACCTTTTTTCTCTTCCCTCTAATTGTTTGCCAGCTAAATTCCTTGTGTTGGGGTTCATGTTGGAGAACTTGTTTGGTGGCTATAAATTTCCTCGGCTGTTCTTTTTCATGGAAGTATCTTATTTGTCCATCAATTTTGAAAGATAGTTTTGCAGGGTACATCAATCTGGAATGAAAGTTGTTTTCCTTTATAAGTTGGAATACTTCACTCTAAGCTGTCCTTGACTTGAGAGTTTGTGCTGAGAAGTCAGCTGTGATTCTGATGGGCTTTCTTTTATAGGTGATTTGTTTCTTTTCCCTAACAGCTCTTAGGATTCTATTCTTGGGTTGAATTTCTGGAATATTGACTATGATATGCCTGACTATACAATTTTTTTAAATCATGGCTAATTAGAATTCTGTATTCTTCATGTATCTGTGCATCAAATTCTTCTTCTCTACCAGGAAAGTTTTTCATCATGATGTCTGTGAACATTTTCTTCATGTTATTTGTGATATCTCTTGCTTTTTCATTGACTCCAGTCAATCTCAAGTTATTTTTCCTTCTCTCATCTATGAGCTGCTGGGTTGATTTCTCAAAGTTCCTTGCTATTTTTCTTTTTTATTTTAAAGAGACTAAAACAAAAGAGGGCAGAACAAAGCAGATCAGAACACAACAACATAAGCAACACAACACTTTACAATAAGACAACCAGACATTAACAGTAGCTATCAAAATATCTCTTTCTCTGCTATAGTTTAGCATAGTTTCAAATACAATAATATCAAACATAACACAATAGTATAAAAAAATTCAAGAGAATGAAAGAATTACAGGACATTCTGAACTGAATAACTATGATCAATGGCTACTATGATATCTCATTTTCAATAAAAAGATTTGTTTATACTATCACATATATTAAAATCCCAATAAGACACAACATGATAGAACTGATGGTAATCGCAGAGTAGAAGCATGGTAGGACTTCTAAGGAAGACGATATTAAATCAGCAATGGCTGCCATAATGTTTTGTTTTCTTCAAAACAGTTTTTCATACCATCACACATAATAAAGTCAAATAAAACAGAATAAAACCATTCCAACTGATAAATGAAAACACTCAAAAGCTTCAAAGCAATGAAATAGGAAATCATGATTACCATAAAATCTTATATACTCTTACCAACTCTCATACTAGAGAGACTATACAGTATTTACACGTGAGTTTGGTTTATTTCGCTTATGAGTATGGTCTCAAGTTGTGTCCATTTATTTATAAATATCTCAGTGTGATGATTCTTTATACCTGAATAGTACTCCATTGTATAAAAATGCCACAACTTTTTTATCCATTCCTCAGTTGATGGGCACTTAGGTTGTTTCCAAGATCTGGCTATTACAAATTGTGCTGCTATAAACATGGGTACACATATATCACTGTGGTATGATGTTTTCAGTTCTTCTGGGAACATACTCAGAAGTGGGATAGCTGGGTCAAATGGGACTTCCAAACCCAGCTTTTTGAGGAATCTCCAGACTGACCTCCACAGTGGTTGCACCAGTCTACACTCCCACCAACAGTGTAGAAGAGTTACTTTTTCCCCACAGCCTCTCCAGCACTTGTTGTTGATAGTTTTTTTTTTTTTTTTTTTTTTTTATCCTGGCCATTCTTTCTGGGGTGAGATGGAATCTCAGTGTGGTTTTAATTTGCATTTCTCTCATGACTAATGATGATAAACTTTTTTTATGTATTTATTTGCCATTCGTATTTCTTCATCTGAGAACTGTGTATTCATTTCAGATGCCCATTTTTGGATTCGGTCTTTGAATTTTGAGGCTCTGATTTTGTTAATTTTTTATAAGTTCTAGACAGAAGTCCTTTGTCTGAGGGACAATCCATTAAGATTTTTTCCCGGTTTGTGGGTTTTCTTTTCACTCTGCTGGAAATCTCTTTGAACGTGCAGAAACTCTTTAATAAGATATGGTCCCAGTTATTGATTCTGGGAAGTATTTCCTGTGTGGTTTGATTCTTGTTCATGATTTCTCTACCTACCCCTGTATCTTTGAGGTTTTTACCTACTTTGTCTTCCAACAGATTTAGTGTTTCTGTTTTAATATTTAGATCTTTGATCCACTTAGATTTTAGTTTAGTACATGGTGATAGGCATGGGTCTAGTTTTAGTCTTCTGCATATGGATAGCCAATTTTTCCAGCACCATTTGTTGAAGAGACTGTCATTCTTCCAGCAAACATGTTTGGCCCCTTTATCAAAGATAAGGTGGTTGAGTGAGTTTGCAGTTGTGGTTGTATCTTCCAATCTATTCCATTGATCTTCAGATCTGTTTGTATTCCAGTACCATGTTGATTTTATTACTGTAGCTTTGTAGTATAATTTCAAATCAGGGATTGTGATGCCTCCTGCCTTACATTTGCTGCTTAGAATTGCCTTTGCTATTCTAGGTCTTTTCTGGTTCCAGATGAGTTTTAGGAGTGATTTCTCTAGATCTATGAGGTATGTTAGTGGTATTTTGATTGGGATGGCATTGAATCTGTATAGTAATTTTGGGAGAATGGCCATTTTCACAATGTTTGTTTTTCCTATCCATGAACAGGGGATGTCTTTCCATTTTCTGAGGTCTTCTTTGATTTCCTTTTCCAGGGTATTATAATTTTCCTTGTATAGCTCTTTTACTTCTCTCATGAGATTAATTCCTAAGTATTTCATTTTTTTGGATGTTGGTGTGAAGGGTGTGGCTTCTCTTATTTCTCTCTCCGTATTTTTGTTGTTAGTGTATAGGAGTGCTATTGATTTTTGAGTATGGACTTTGTATCCAGCTACATTGCTGAATTTATTATATCTAGGAGTTTTTCAATGGCATTTTGGGGGTCTTCTATGTAAAGTATCATGTCATCTGAAAATAATAATTTAACTTCCTCTTTTCCTATCTTTACTCCTTTTATTTCTCTCTCTTGTCTAATTGCTCTGACTAGTATTTCCAGTACTATGTTGAATAGAAGCATTGATAGGGGAAATCCTTGTCTTGTGCCTTATTTTAAGGTAAAGACTTTCAGTTTTTGACCATTGAATATGATGCTGGCTGTTGGATTGTCATAGATGGCCTTTATCATATTGAGGTAAAGACCTAATCCAATTCTCTGTAAGGTTCTTATCATGAATGAGTGTTGGACCTTATCAAAAGCTTTTTCTGCATCTATTGAGATGATCTTGCGGTTCTTACTTTTGGCTCTATTTATATGGTGAATTACATTTAGTGATTTGCGTACGTTGAACCATCCCTGCATTCCTGGGATGAATCCCACTTGGTCATGGTGTATAATCTTCTTGATGATTTGCTGCATCCTGTTTGCCAATATTTTATTGAGAATTTTTGCATCTATGTTCATTAGGGAGATTGGCCTATAGTTCTCTTTTTTAGTTGGGTCTTTCTCAGGTTTTGGTTCTAGAGTAATATTTGCTTCCAGGAATGACTTAGGAAGAATTGCTTCCCTTTCAATTTCATTGAAGACTTTGAGGAGTGTCATAATTAAGTCTTCTTTGTATATCTTGTAGAATTCTGCAGTGAATCCATCTGGGCCTGTGCACTTTGTTGGCAAGGACTTAATTACATTTTCAATTTCATTAGTAGATATTGGGTTATTCAGCAGTTTTACATCTTCCTCTTCCAGCTTTGGTAGTTCATATGTATCTAGGCATCTGTCTATGTCTTCTGTGTTATCAAACCTATGAGAGTAGAGGTTTTCAAAATAGGTATTGATGATCTTCTGTATTTCCACTGAGTCTGTAGTAATTTTCACCTTTTTCATTCCTTATTGCATGAATTTGAGTTTTTTCTTTCCTTTTTTTAATAAGCATGGCCAGGGGCTTATCAATTTTATTTATTCTTTCAAAAAACCAACTCTTTGATTCATTGACCCTTTGCACTGTTTTCTTAGTCTCTATTGCATTAATTTCTATTCTGATCTTTATAATTTCCTCCCTTCTTTTGGCTTTGGGCTTGGCTTGCTCTTCTTTTTCTAGATGTTTGAGTTATAGCATCAGGTTGTTTATTTGTGTTCGTTTTGTCTTCCTGATGTGGGAACTCAGTGCAATAAACTTTCCTCTGAGGACTGCTTTCATTGCATACCACAAATTCCGGTAAGTTGTGTTTGTATTTTCGTTTGCTTGTAGATATTGTTTAATTTCTTCTTTAATTTCCTCCATGACCCACTGATTGCTCAGGAGTGTATTACTCAGTTTCCATGTGTTTGTGAGGTTTTTGCAGTTGCTTTTATCATTAATTTCTAATTTCATGGCACTATGATCTGATAACATGCATGGGATAATTTCAATTCTTTTGCATTTACTTAAATATGTTCTGTGGGCTAGTATATGGTCTATTTTAGAGAATGTTCCATGTATTGCTGAGAAGAATGTATATTCTGATGTTGTTGGATGGAAAACTCTATATACGTCTATCAAGTCCGTTTGTTCACAGCTGTGATTCAGTTCTGTTATTTCTTTGCTGATTTTCTGTCTAGTTGACCTGTCCCTTTGTGTCAATGGTGTGTTAAAGTCTCCTGTTATAATTGTGTTATTGCTTATTTGATTTTTCATTTCTGTTAATATTTGCTTTATATAGTTGGGTGCTCTGGAATTTGGTGCATATATATTTAAGATTGTTATCTCTTCCTCTTGAAGTTTTCCCCTAACTAGTATGTAATGACCTTCTTTATCTCTTTGGATCATTCTTGGTTTGAAGTTCACATTGTCTGCAAACAGGATTGCTACTCCTGCTTTTTTTTGGTTTCCTGTTGCATGAAGTATTGTTTTCCATCCTTTGACTTTCAGTCTATGGGTTTCCTTTTGGGTAAGATCGGTTTCTTGTAGACAGCATATGGTTGGATGTTGTTTCTTGATCCATACTGCCAGTCTGTTTCTTTTGATTGGTGAGTTGAGGCCATTTACATTAATGGTTATAACTGTTATATATTGGTTTATTGTTGACATGTTATCTTTCTGATGTTGTATCTTTAGTTTTCCATTCTATTTAATTGTCTGCCTTGCTTGGTGGTCTTATCCTATGTGTATCTAGAATATCTTTCAGTATTCCTTGTAAGGTTGGTGTGGTGTTCATGAAGTTTTTAAGCTGTTCTTTGTCATGGAAGTATCTTATTTCTCTATCCATTTTGAAGGACAGTTTTGCAGGGTACATCAGTCTGGTTTGGAAGTAGTTTTCCTTTAGGATCTGAAATACTTCACTCCATGCTCTTCTAGACTTCATTGTTTGTGTTGAGAAGTCTGCTGTGATTCTGATAGGTTTTCCTTTATAGGTGATCTATCTTTTCTCTCTAACAGCTTTTAGTATTCTGTTCTTATGGTGGATTTCTGGGATGGTGATTATTATGTGTCTAGGTGTAGTTTTTTTGGTTATGGCTATTTGGAGTTCTATATGCTTCACTAATCCAAGTGTCAGTTTCCATTCTCATGTTTAGGAAGTTTTCTGCTATTCTGTAAATATCCTCTTGATATCATTTGGGCTGTCCCCTTCTTTTTCATTTATCCCTATTAATCTTATGTTATTTTTCTTTGCATCATCTTGCAGCTGTTGAATTGTTATTTCCTGATTCTTTGTGATTTTTGAAAGATATTTCCTTTCCTGTTCACTAGCTGCAATCTTATCTTTGAGGTCTGAAATTCTATCTTCACTTTCATTGAGACGGTTTTTACAGCTTTCAATAGAATTTTTGATTTCCTATATATCTCTTTGTATCTGCTTTATGTATTTTGTTTGTTTCTTATAGTGTTCATTCAGGGATTCTATCTGTTTGCTTTGTTCCTCTAATTTTTTAGCTGTGTCTTCACTAGATGTGTTCACTATTTCTTTCACTACTTTTATCATTTCTTCTTATACCTGGGCAATTATTTCTAATTTGAATTTCTCCATAGCTTCTCCTAGTTGCTTCTTTATTTCAGTTGTTATCATTTCAGTCATTTCAGGTGTATGGCTTCTATTTTCTTCTATCTACATCGCTCCTAGGCTTTCTTGGGATGGACTGGTGATTTGAGCCTGCCTTTTGGTCTTTCCTTTTGTCATTTTTCTTTATTTCCTTGGTTTGAGTAGTGTTCCAAAGCTTCCTCTGGGTGTGTGGTGAATCCCCTCCTGCACCCTCAGCTACTGGAGCAGCCTCAGCTCCTCTGCATGTACTTGGTTCCCTAAATTGAGAGGTGGAAGCAGGATGTGGAGAACTGTGGCCAGCAAAACCCCCGGAGCACAATCCCCTGTCCTAGGGGTGTAGATATGAGCTCAACCACTGGCAGTGCTGGTCATAAGCTGTCTCCAGGCCAGCCCAAATGAGCCCAGAGTCCTCATGCAAGATTTATGCCACCTGAACTGAAAAAAGGCCACTGGGCATAGTTGACTGTGGCCCTGGAATCTGCTGGACCCAGTCCAGTGTCCCAGTAGCTCCCCAGAAACTCAAACACCGGAAGCATAGGTCTCCAACTTTCCCCAGGTCACCGGGACTCACCTGGGGCAATCTCCACCCCTCTGCAGATTCTTGACTCTCTTAATTGAGATGCAGAATCTGGGTGTGGAGAATTGGGGCCAACAGAGCCCCCCAGGGCACAATCCCCTGTCCTAGGGGTGAGGATATGAACTCAGCCGCTGGCAGTGCTGATCTTAAGCTCTCCCCAGACCAGCCCAAATAAGCCTAGAGTCCTCGTGCAAGGTTTCTGCCTCCTGAACTGAAACAAGGCCCCTGAGCATGGTTGACTGAGGCCCTGCAATCTGGGGGACAAAGTCCAGCGTCCCGGTAGCTCCCCAGAAACTCAAAAGCCGGGAACGTAGGTCTCCAACTTTACCCAGGTCACCGGAACTCACCTGGGGCAAACTCCACCCCTCAGCAGACTCTTGCCTCTCTTAATTGAGATGCAGAAGCTGGGCATGGAGGAGTTCCTTGCTATTTTTGAGAAATGTTTCTTTTCCTGGTCACCGACTATAAGCCTGTCTTTAATATCTGAGATCCTATCCTCACATTGACCTAATCTATTTCAAATACATTCAGTGGAATTTTTATTCTCCTAGATATCTGCTTGAATCTGCTTTATGTATTCCATTTCTTTCCTATAGTGAGCTTCTATAATTTTCTTAAACTTGTATTTTTTTTGTTTGTATCTGCTCTGCCATCAGTCAGCATGGTCTTTATTTTGGACATCATCTCTGTAGTTATCTGAGATAGTATTTCTGATTGCATTTTTTCCAGAGCCTCATTCAGTTGCTTTGTTGTTACCACTTCAGAAAGGCCTGGTGGGAGACTTTCTGATTGTCTCACCTCACTGCCCCCTGAAATTTGCCTTTGACAAACTCAATATCTGGGGTTACATTTTAAGTGTCTTCTCATTTTCTTTTCTTTGTTTTTTGAGACCAGGTCTTGCTATGTAGTTCAGACTAGCTTTGAATTCACTATAGTTCTGAATTCACTATGGTTCAGGCTGCCCTTGAACTCACAGCAATCCTCCTGCCTCAGCCTCCCAAGTGCTTGGATTACAGTTGTGTGTTACCAGGCCCAGTTCAATCCAGCTGTTTTTGTGCATAAAGTTGGAGTTTTTCATTAGGCAGTACAAAAGATGGAACCCATGGCCTTCACACTGAACTACATCCCCAGCCCTTTTTATTTTATTTCTAGACAGGGTCTGATTAAATCACTAAGTTACTCAGACCTTGCTTGAATTTGTGATCCTTTTGCCTCATTGCTAAAATTGCAGGCATGCAGCACCATACCTAGTTTGTACACAAAGTCTTACTGGAACACAATTTTATTTGTTTACCTGTTTTCTATAACAATCCTGCTAAGTTGTAACACAGGCTATGTGGCCTGCAATGCCTAAACATATCTTACGTGGTCTGTTAGAGTCAGGTTGTTAATTACTTATCTGTTTCACCCTTTGGGATCCCATGATCAGTTAGCTATGACCAAAGATCTCTGTGGGTCAAAGCATTGTGATAGTTCCACTGGCTATTGTTTGTTATGTTGGTTTTTGAGACAGGGTCTCACTAGGTAGTCCAGATGGGCCTCGATCTCACAGTAATCCTCCCACCTCAGCCTCCTGAATGTGGGATTACAGGTGTGAACCATCACTCCTGGGTCCTGTTCTTTTTAAAGAAAATTATTGTTGTTATTTTGTAGTAGTAGGGATTGAACCCTTTTGTACTGAATGATATCTACCCCTTTTTTATTTTTTATTTTGAGGTAGGATCTTGCTAAGTTGCCCAGTGTGGCCCTCCTTCTGCAGCCTCCCAGAGTCCTGGATTTATAGGTGTGTATCACCACATCCAGCTAAATTGTTATTTTTTTTTTAAGAGAAGAGTCTTACTCTGTTGCCTAGGATGACACTGAACTCCTAGGGTCAAGAAATCCTGCTAACTTGACACCCTAAATAGCTAAGATTCTAGGTGCTTGCCACAGAGTCCAGATACTGTTCTTGATAAAGTAATTGATGGACATAGTTCACCTTTGCTTACTAAATACCCACTTGATTCCTTGGTTCCTTTCAACTCCATTGAAATCCAGGAACTCTGGTCCATGATGGTTTCCTTTGAAGTCATACATGTCCTGTAAAAGAGCACTCAGCAGAGCTTTTCGAGGATGGAGGTGCTTCTCTCGTTAATCTGGAGAGGAGTGCCTTCTGAACCTAGCACAGGATGGAGGGTTAAGCTCCACAGGAAGGACTTTTTCTTATTTTTTGCAGTGCCAGGGCTGGAACCTGGGGCCTTGTCCACCCTATACAAATTTTCTGCTCCTGAGCCATGTCTCCAAACCTTTTTAAATTTAATTTTGTAATAGGTGCTCGCTAAGCTGCCCAGGCTGGCCTCAAATTTATGACCCTCCTTCATCAGCTCCAGAGTAGGTGGGAGTGTAGGTATGTACTCAGGTTTATTCCATGTTTTTCTTTTTGTTTTGTGGTAATGGAGATTGAACCAAGGGCTTTTGCACTTTTCCTGCCAAGGAAAGGTCAGGATGTCTGTGAAGTTCTCAGATGTTAGTTGCGTCTAAGTCCAAACAGCTGGCTGTCTCGTTCCTCATTTAATGCTCTCAATTTTCATGGATGAGTGCCCTTAACTTCCCATCAGATTTTAGTCTGTGACTTTGACTGTGGTTGAGATTTAACCTGTACAACTAAATTGTGAGTTTTGTTGTCAGTTCTGGCCCCAGGACCACAGGTGATACCATTCTCTAAAAGAGGTCTTAAGAAGCTCTGTTTCTCAGATCTTGACTAGATCCATTAGGTGAGAGATCATTTTTTTGTGCAGATACATAATTAAAAAGATTCCTAAGATAAAATAAAATAAAATAATTCTAGGCCAGGGGTTTAGCTCAGCAGCGTAAGTGCCTGCTTGGCAAATGTGAGTTCGATCCCTGACACCAAAAAAAAAAAAAAAAAAAAAAGATTCCATCCCTTACTTCACTGCAACCCTTCATGGTCACCATTACTGGTGTAACAATTCAGAGCATTATTCACTTGAGGTCTCAAAGCAAGTGAGCCGATGGGCAGCTCATCAGAATCAGTCACAAGTAATAACTGATCCCATGGACAGGAGCCTTAGCTCTCTGCTCAACCTAAGGGCTTGACCAATCCAGTCCAGAAAAGGTAAATCTCACCTTTACAGGTTCTTCTTTTACGATCATTGTCTCAATTCTGTGTAAGTGAAGAACCCACAAAGAGACAAGAGTTATTCTTGATTATTTATTAGCAGTGCTGGTGATAGAACCCAGAGTCTCTGCATGCTAGACAAGCACCCTAACACTAAGCCGTGCACTCTGACGTTTTAAACATGAAGATTATAACATAAGGATGTAAGGAACTGTTTTTATGGTGCTAGGGATGAATAAGAAACAAAAATTAAAGGCAGTTTTGTTACTTATAAGCATTAACTATGTTACTTATAAGCATTAACATATTTTATATGTGGCCCAAGACAATTCCTCTTTGCTCACTGTGGCCCACACAAGCTGAAAGGTCAGATACCCATAGGAGTTAAGACCCAGTACCCAGAGTGGCCTGAAGGAAGACTCAGTCCTTCCACCCTTAGGTCATAGAGGAGTTACAGTACATGGCCTGGCTCAGGGCTGTATTTTGTAATGAACATTTATGTCACCAGTACCTCAGTGTACATTGACATTGTTGAGAAAGGACCTCCATTGCTTGTTAGATGTCAGTCACTGGGTGCCTCTGGTGAGCCAGTCTCTGTGGTAACAAAAAGAGGTACAGTGGGGAGTTGGGGTATAGCTCAGTGGTGGAACACTTGTCTGCTGTGAATGAGGCCCCAGGTTCCTTCTCCCTTCTCCAACAGATAGGGACAGAGAATGAATGAAGGAATAAATGAACCCATGACAGGCAGAATTCTCTAAAATTACAGGGGATCCTAACTTCGAACCTTGTCAAAAAGAATTCCCAGACCTAGGTGTGATGGCACACAGTGGTCTATCATCAGTTACCCAGGAAGTTGAGGCAGGATAATTATAAGTTCAAGGCTATATAGGGAGACCCTGTCTCAAAATAAAAAGGATTGTGGATAAAGCTCAGAAGAGTTCTCCTAAATCTAGTCCCCTAGTACTTAAAAAAAAAACACTACTATACCTGGTATAGTAACCTATAATCCCAGTACTTGGGAAGGCTGAGGTAGGAGTGTCACCAAGTCCAGCCTTAATCAGCCTGGCAACTTAGTGAGACCTTGTCTCAAAATAGAAACAGGACTGGGGCTGTAGCTCAATGTGCAGTTCCTGGGCCCCAGTCCAGTCCCTAGTACCAGAGGCAGAGGGTAGAGCGGCAAAAACCAAGGTAATTATTCTTTACCCTAATTCATCAATATTCACTGGACACCAAGCTTTGATGAGATAACTTGATTTCTCATTGTATCATAAAATTAAGAGTGGAAAAACTACTCACCCAATGGGTACAAATATTCTCCAGTTTGTAATGAACTGAATGAAGTTTGAGATTTTTGGTTTAAGTTTTAATTGATTGAAACTAGAAAAATAGAAAATGTCCTAAAGTTGCATAGCGAAACAGCTATAACACAAGAACTATGTACACAAATATATTTAAGAATACAAATATATATAAGAAATTACAAGATTGGCTTACAGTGGTCGGCCATAGAGTTGGATGAAGGTGCATGCAGAGGGTGTCTGCACGCAGGAGGCTGAAGTCCTAGAGCTTCCTGCAGTGTCCTGTGCAAGTCTGTAGCAGAAGACCAATGGGTCTGCAACAGGACACTGAAAAATCTACCATGGAAGGCTGAAGAGTCCCAGGCAGAAGCCCAACAGTCCGTGCAAGAAGCCAGGAGAGGAGTCCAAGCTGAAGACTGACTGGAGCTCCTCCAAAGAACCAGCAATCACTCCCTCCTCATCTGCCTTTTATTGTATGCAGGCTACTCCCTTGGGGTGTATATAGCACTCACACCATCTGTGTGCCCTCCTCTTGTTACAAACTAAGGACCCTGGTGCTGAATCACTTAGTTAAACTTCTGACCTTCTCAAATTGACACAATGCACCATATCCTAGAGTGGTAACTGCTTGTCCACTATACCCCCAGGACACACAGCTGCTGAATCCCTTAGTTAAACTTTGAGACTCCTCAAGCTGACACAATGTATATATAAACCATTAACAACCTGCATGTTGACCCAGCACTCAGGAGGATCCTGTCTGCATGAGGCCAGCCTGGGCTACATAGTAGGGTCAGGGTCAGCCTGAACTATATAGCAAGGCCCTATCTCAAAATATCCTTAATCATACTCACTTGATATGCGGTAATCAGCAGCACGTGAGCAGTGGCCCCTGTATTCCCCAGCGCAGGTCTAGACTGACTTCTGGTGATTGTGTGGTACTCACAAAAAGGAGGAGATCACGCTTAGGCACCAGCTGTCTACACTCAGTGCAGGATCACCACTTTGTATCTAGAGGACAGAGGGACAGTTACGTGTAGTCTGAGGCTGTATTTTCTCATCATTAAATAGGGGAGTGAAGTATACTGTGAAGGGTTGGTAGGGTAAGTAAGTGAGCTCATATGTGTCACCCTCCTAATCGAAATTCAGACATATTGGTCCTCCATAGATGACAGTGGATTAGTAGTGCTCACATTACAGAAGATGCTGGTGGTTTGAGACAGGTTATCACCATGTATTCCAGGCTGGCCTCGAACTCACTGTGTAGTCCAGGATACCCTTGAACTTTCATGGATCCTCCTGCCTCAGCCTCCCAAGTGCTGGGACTACAGGCATGTGACACCATGCCCAGCCAAGAGCATACTAGTTTTTTTTTTTTGGGGGGGGGGTTCAGGTTTTTGTTTTGTATGCCCTCTTCTTGTTACAAAACCTCCTCTTGTTTGGCACGAGGGATCAGACTCACAGCCTTGCACTTGCCAGGCAGACATGCCACTGAGCTAACTCCCCAGCCCCAAGAGCATTCTATTCTTAGTGGCTTATGTTCGTATTATCTGCAGAGAGCATGGCAATATGTGATGGGTGATGATGATGTAAGGTTTGTTGACAAATGGCTGATGTTACCAGAACTCCAGATAACCCTGAGTAAGGAGGAATGGGGATTTCCCACAGTCACTCCCATCCTAGGCTGTGGTGAAGGGCATCTGGGAAGGCGTCTTTGAGGCACATTCCCCTCAGACTCGTGGGCCGGCAGCCACAGACGGGGCCAATGCCTCATTCTGCCAGTGTACCCCTCAGAGACTCTCCTAGGCCCTCCCCGAATATTAGAAATATAAACATTCACGTGGCCTGGCCTGAGGAGTTGTGTACCTGTCTTAGTTCATTTTGGAGGTGCTAAAATGGCCCAGAGAATGCTGTTGTTAAATCAGTTCCCTGCTGTGTGTATTTTGCAGAGAGATGATGCATAATCTCTGTCATGAGATTTCTCATCACAGGGAGAAGTGTTCCCATCTCTTAGCCAGAAGTTTCCTCTCTTGACAGATGAGATCGTTACAGTTTTCCCGTGGCATCTAGGCACACCAATCCTTTTTCTCTGCCTCAAGGTGAGATAGGACTGTGCTGACCTATCTCAGTGTGAGTGAGTTTTCTGGAATACATTGGATTAGGGTGGGGGGCAGTGACACAGTCCTCCAATCCCAGCTCCTTGGGAGGCTGAGGCAGGAGGACTGTAAGTCTGAGGTCAGGCTGAGCAACTTCATGACACCTTGTCTCAAAATAAAAGGGCTGAGTTGGGGTTCAGTGGCACAGCGCTTGCCTAGCAAACACGGAATCTTAGATTCAATCCCCAGTACTAGAAAAAAAAGTGTTGAACTACATGGGATTTCATGTAGGATGGGGCTGGCTTCTGGGCAGATGAGTGAGAATTTTGTTCCTCCATACAGTTTCATGCCTTCTCTGTTTTCTAGGAGCCCGTCTTTGTAGGGAGCCAGGCTTCTTTCTTGAAGAAAGGATAAAGGAGGACAGGATGGTGGCTGACTGCCTGACAAACTGCTACCAGGTATGCGGAACTCGAGTCCCACAAAATGACATGCTTGCCCCGACCAGATGGACACATTTCCGGCCATGGCAGATTTGTGTCCTCACCTGAAAGCCAGGAAAGCCTCAATCAAGGACTGAGTCCCCAGGTGATTTCTGCGAAAGTCACATTGCCCCTTACTGGTAAGGTGTCACCTGAAAGCTATTCCAGGGTATCAGTAACTACTAACGATGATATTCATGGTGACTGAATATGTTTGTTATTTTGCCAAGTACTCCGATAGATAGGAAGAGAGAAGAAAGGGTTCTTTTCTGTGAAAGTTTATTAGTTCATGATGCCTGTTTATCAAATATATACACGTGTTCAGGAGCTGTGCTTTAATAGCACAGAATGAGAGGAGTAGAACACTCTGTCTAGTTGTGGGGAGAGGAGTTCGTGTTTCAGAAGGACCGTTGC
>PVJX010019298.1:18053-35192 GCA_004027295.1 Dolichotis patagonum | reverse complement strand
TG
Source organism: Dolichotis patagonum (assembly GCA_004027295.1). Taxonomy (NCBI): domain Eukaryota; kingdom Metazoa; phylum Chordata; class Mammalia; order Rodentia; family Caviidae; genus Dolichotis; species Dolichotis patagonum. The sequence continues at coordinate 35,190 of PVJX010019298.1, read as the reverse complement.
TTTGCCCTGAATACCGTCAGCATTATTAAATGCCTCAGTATTCCTGCTCAGCCATCCAGCTAACAGTCAATTGAACTAAATCACTTTAACTCCACACACATTCACTGTCCTCATGAATACAAAACGTTTGATTTAAACCTTATTGTTTGTAGGTGAGTAAGCATGTTTTGGGGGGCATCTCATAGCAGCATTAAATACTTGACATGTTTTTATTCCGTAAACTATATGATTTCGCAGAATAAGTCAGAGGATCCTTTCCTTTCTCTATATCAGCATTACTTTTGTTCTCCCCCAAAACAAGATGAACTAAGAGAAAGAATTTCAAATGAGTTGTCAATAGAATTTCCTTCCTGATGGCCTTTGGGGATTCCAAATCTGCATGGAGACAGTGGATTCATGTCCTAGTTCTATTTCCCATTTCGTGCCTCCCAGATCTATGATTCCTCCATGTTCCCCAAGTGCTTCAAAGCTTCACTTGAGCCCCACAACCAATTGTGTGAGAAAGGTAGGCAGATTAGTTAGTATCATCATTTCCATGTTAAAGTAGCAATGAGACAGAGAAAAGAATCGATTTACCCACAAAACTAGAAGACAGCTGAGCTGCCATGAAAACTTGGCCTCCTCGGCGCAACTCTTGCTGCCAGAGCTGTGCCTTGTTAAGCGCCTCAGTGAAGAAAAGGGCAGTCTGTTTAATAGCTGCTCATTGACACCCTGTCACTGCTGAACTGGCACGGGACCCAGAGTTGGCAGGGTGATGCATGCCATGCTCTACCTTGCTTCCTGCAAACCAGTTTTTAAAATCGGAACACAGCATTAACCCATGTTGTTCCTCAAGGATTAATAATCATGAAAACAAGTATCAGTGATTTGTTAATAAGTCACCCAGCACTGTCAAATGCTTATTTTTCCAGTAGCTAACATTGGTACAGGTTTTTTAAATGTGGAATGTGAGGATCAGATACACAATGAATGAATCAGAGACCATGAAGGTCACTACTGGCAGTGCTGGCACTCAATTCTTCAGATGCCCATACTACATTGTGTGCAGGGCAAAAATGACATGGGGTAGAGAGCTCTGTATTGTGACTGCTGATTCTAGTTACAAGACAGATTTAAAAAAAAAAACAGAAAAAACAGAAGAAGATTCATACCTGTCCATTGGCCTTTTCTGTAGCACTAAGTCTGTTCTTTAATAGAAATACACTTCTGGGACAAGTACAACCAATGCTCTTTCACATGACAAAGACAATACTCATGAAAGTTAGAAGAGAAACGAAAAACAATCTGCAATTTCCAAAATTATTTTGCTATTCTTAGGATAAATATAGTATGAGTTTACAAAATACCCTGTGAAGTAAAAGTTCTGTTTCTACAACTTAATTTATAGCCTTGAAACATACCTCAAAGTCCTCAGAGAACCCATGCTGATTATTAGAATATAGTTCACCGATGTGTTTAACAAACTGTTTGACAGGAATGGCTTCCATGTCATCTGAGGGAACAAAATGATGTTTAGAGTCACACAGAATACTTCCAAAGGGCAAATGATACCAAATAAATCAGATCATACTTACTCAAGACAAGAATTTGATTTTTGCAAACAGTGATATACTCCTGTTACCTGAAATAGATGTTCTAGGATTTCATTAGGATATTGAATGCCTACAAGTAACTTCAAACATTAGGTTTTTTTTAAAACGTACAAAGATTATTTTATATATTCATGGTAATTTACAGAATTACTACATCATACACTTAACTAAAAGTCTGAATTTATCAGTGGTACCTATTCTCCATGAAATGTTGTCACCACTTTTTTAAAAATTGCTCTTCAGTGGGGTCTGGCTTAAACTTGAAGCAATTAAGTTTTACTTTGTATCTTTTAAGTTTCCACATTAATTTGTACACAAATGTCCTTATACCAGCTGGCTCTGGCTACAGTGCCATCTATCTTAAAAGTATTCTGATATTTCAAGACAGCTGTGTCTACAATATGCCAAATAATCAGTCTGACTGACTTAACTGAGGGTTTTTTCTTTTGGTGTTGACAGACTACTTATAGACCAATTTGTTGTAATGGTGTCACATCCAAAGGCCATTTCCAGCTCAAGATTCTAACATGTGTTAGAGGCTTATTGACGGAGCCCAGTCTGATCCTGGAGCAGTTCTGCAGAACAGCCACACCCACATCACTGGAGTGCCCCAACCTTACCTCCCTTTCCCTTAATCTTCCATACAAGTATTTCCTTTTTAAAATACTCTGCTGGATTAGAGAGAAACAACAGACATGACATTTACTTTATTCAGAGTGAAAGATCTTTGGCAAATGCACAGATATCTAAACTGCCACAGATGCTTCTCTTAGCAAAGGGTATGAGGATCTGTATGTGTAAATGAGGACCTACTTTGGCAAGAATTTTACAGATCCAGACCTCACAATTTGATTTGTCTTCATCTGGTGACAGTTATCATTGACTATGTCATTCCTTCTGTACTTTCATTCTAGAGAGCATAGTTCTAGGGTGGCTTTTTGCATCTATTGACATTTTCAAACTTGAAATATTCTTAGGTGTAAAATAGCATCTCTTACACTTTAAGAAAAATGATTTATATGTGCATGATCCAAGTTGCTTAGGGTAAAAATGCTACTTATTACATAGGTGATACTCTGGATTTTCTGTGTGAACAATTTGATTTCTAATAATTTTAACAGGCAACCTTATGAAAAACACAATTGCCAAGGTATTTACAAATATTCCAGGATTGAAGATGTTCATGAATATGCAATCATTTTTATGCTCAAGAAATCTATAGCTTCCATGATATAACCAGAATTAACAAACTAAGTAGAGCCAAAAATGTTTCCCCAAGAATATTTAGCAGAATTCAGAGCTCAAGAAAAATTACCAAATTTATCTGATCAGTTCAATTAAAATATTTAGCACTAAGACAATACTACAATAATAAACAAGTGGGAATGAAAGCTTAAATTCAGCTCATGATTCTCCAAAAGATCGAGGAGTCGCTAAAAGATTAGTGTAAAGATAATCCTTAGACCTTACGCTTGGGGCACACCTAAGCACGTCCACATCCTAGAGCAGTGGTGGCGAACCATTTAGAACTTTTCAGTGATAGCTGCCTGCTGCTAGATGCATACCACAAGTTCCTAACCACTGACTGCCCTAGAGTATACAGACCACAGAAATTCTCTCTGTATTCAGAAGGAAAGGATGAATCACATTCCCAAGGCAGAATGACACAGTGATATAGCAAAGAGAGGACCACATTTATTCTAAAGGGATAGTTTAGAATTTATCATTCCTAATAAACGGATGGTGCCATAATTAAGGACATGGACTCCAGTTCAGTGTACTGAGCCTTATATATTTTGCTACATAACACAATGGATTTCAATGATTCATGGCACTGTAAAGGTTGGTGACCACTTAAAATCATTGAAGCAAATGTTTGCAGGCTTGTATTTTTTTTCCTACAAAGAGCTCCAGTATTAAGATCTAAGTTAATGTCACATGCCTAATCAGTCTGCCTGCATGACTAGATATAGCTAAGCTCCAGCAGAGCTCAATAGGATAATCATGGAAATACATGGCCTACCCACACCCGCTGGGTTTCCAGGTACTCTCAATAACATCAGGCAAAAACGAGACAGGCAGCTGCACATTCAGATGTATGCTGTGCTGCCCCACCTATCAGCTACCCAGATAATACATCATCTGTCTTTCACACAAGATAAAAGCTGATGCCAGGTTTTTTCTCTATAGTATGATAAATATAATAACTAATCAAAAGTCCAATAGTTCTCATCTCACACAGCTTTTCCATTAAGTTGTCTCAACCTGAGCCAGATGATTATAAAATTAATGTAACCAACAGGATGCTAAGCAATTTACAGTAGCACTACTGGCTTGATCTGATGACTTTTTATCTGGAAAAATCCTCTGTATAGGCAAAAAGTGTTCAGCTGGAAGATATTTTTCTCAACTAAACGTCTGAGTTTTATTGGTGACTGGAGAACATTAGCATGATTAGTGGCTGATGCTTTAGTGTGCTTAATATGTATTAGCATGCAGAGAAAGGTACTATTTTTACATTCCCTTATGGGAGAGCAAGTTGAGATTCACTCAGGCTGGTTTCTGCTCATGGGGCACATTTGTGTTGGAGAAAGGGGAGGTGACCTTAGAAAGAGGTTAAGAACAGCATGTGACTGCAATGTGAACATTACATATGTCATAAAAGGAGTGGATTTAATGACTTAGATGAAACAATAGCACTGATTTGGTGAGAGGAAGAGACATCCAAAGAAGAAAGATGGCCTGAATCAAAGTTAACAGGTTTTCACCAACCACAGGCTTGGTAGGAGACTGTTACAGTCTATTGAAGAACTATGTAAAGATACAGTTGGTACAATGAGAACATAGCTACTGTTAGTTGAACTCCAACTGGTTGCCAGATACCGTGGTAGTGCTTTATTTTTTCCCCCCATATATTTATCTTTATAAGCACCAAGTGAAGGGAATCTAAGTATCACATAAGGAGACTTGAGAAAATTAACTAGTTGAACTGAGATTTCAGCACTTGATCCTTCCTATCAATGGTGATTTTGTCTTCCCTCTCAAAGCAGTTTGAAGGAACAGCAAAGCATTAGACAGAATATCTTGTTTCATCTGATAAATCATCATGTATAATTCTGTGCCAGTATCTTCATTTATAGAGTTTACAGATAATAACAAGGGGCCTCTACTCATTACCTCTAATCATTGTATTATATTTCAGATATTCAACAGATTTCAGATAGTTCAACAGAGATTATATTTCAGATATTCAACAGTTTCTGAAGTATGTGCTTATTGTTATTAAATATGATTCTGTAGGCTTATTTCCAAGATTTTAGCTTTTTGTACTTAGAATTCAATTGTAAATAAGCAACCTTTTACTGGTGTCAGTCTACAACAAAAACCTTACATTAGTCTGGCTTTTAGGGACTAAAAACAGCATTAAAGAGGGTGAACTAGCTGTGTGAATCCTAACACTCTGAAGGGTGAGGCAGGAGGACTGCAAATTCCAGCCCAGCCTGGGCAATTCAGCGAGACTCTGCCTCAAAAACTGAAAAGGGCTGGAGATGTAGCACAGTGGTAGAGCACCACTATACCAGCATCATGAAGAAAAAAGTGGGTGAACTGAAGACAGCAACTGCTGAGAAGAAAGCAGCAAGCCTGGGACAGTTGGCCTTGCATACAACACCGCAGGAAATAGAGAACAATGCATTTGAACACAAAGAAAAGCTATTTCCAAAATCTATTGGTAGGTCTCTGTTGTACCAGCAGAGGCAAATCACTAGTACTTTACCCTTCTCTAAGCAGTTTGTTTTGATTAATCTTAAGGAAAATCAGATACATAAAGAGAAATGATTATTTGTTGTTTACAAATTGTGCTTCAATATCAGGAAGGAAAACTCAGCAGCCAAGGCTGTCCCTGAATGTACACACAGGGAGGGACTGCCTGGGTGCCCAGACCCTGCCCACTGCACCAAAGCAGGACACCAACCTGTCCCTCAGGCAGCCTGAGGCAATGTTGTGGGTAGAAAAGCCAGAGCCAGGCTGCCTGCAGGGTCCTGCCTCTCCGGGATCCCCTTCCCTCATTTTGAAATCGAGTAATAACAACATTAGTTCTTAGATGTTATGGAAAGTAAACACAGAAAGTACTATTGGAAGAGTGTGTGGTATTTAGTGAATATTTAATAATTATGAGTTCTCGTTAGGTGGCACTTGCTTTTTATGCCTGCCTCTATAATCTGGAGGCTGTGTTTTCTTCTATTTCATAGATAGGAAACTGGCTCAGAGACACCTCAGAGACCACTGACATCTAGAGACAGAGGCAGGCTGATTCAGAGCCTGGATTCTCCTCTATGACAGTTCCCTCGTAGGCCTCGCAACAAAAAGGGTTTAAATGATATGCTCTGCTTTAACAGTAAGTTTCAGTTCCCTGGAAGAATCACTGTGGTCACCTTGATGATGGCAGAAAACTAAAGGTGCTACACGCTGAGTTCATTGGCTTCTGGGCTGTTTAAGGAAAAGATCCCTCCTTGCTTCCTTGCTTACCAAGTATGCAAAGATAATTATATTTTTGTATGTGATATCTGCATCAATACATCTATATCTAAATCTATAGGTCCTTAAGTCACTATTATGGTTTATATTCAGGATAGCCCTTCCCAAGCATTATGCAATCATGGATGCAACCAAATCTAGCATTGGTGATTGGTTCATTGTCTAGTGCTTGGATTGGTAGCATGAATGCTACACCGGCACTGGGGTGGAGCCAGCATACAGTGTAAGGGTGGGGAAGAAGGCATGTTTTTCTCTGTTTTGCTGTTTGCCATTGCCTTTGACGGGTGCCCCACCATGCCATCCCGCCTTGTAGCCAGCTGAATATGGACTGAAACCTCCAAGAACTGTAAGAAACAAACCTTCCCTTCCGTAATTCTGGATGTCTGGTATTTTGTCTCAGCAACCAGAGAAAAGTAACCAAAACAGTCACCTGCACTGCAAGCAATCCCTGCAAAGTTTATTTGGCCCTCCCTTAGATCTCTCAAACCTATCCCAACTTCCAAGGACCTGAGACCTTGGGCATGGAGAACATAGAAAACCCCAGCAAAGTACTTAGTTCAGATCAGCGCAGCTCAGACCTTCCCCAGGTCCCAGAATTGGGCTATTATCAGGCAAACTAACCACAAACCTCAAAGCCAGATCTGTTCCTTCCAGTAATTCCCTTCCTGTGGGCCTTCTCAGCTCACAGAGACCAAGTTCAGGTTCTTGTGCTTGGTAATACCTCTGTGTCAAATTAGGAAGATAATGCAAACATGATATAAAAAGAACATTATCAAGATTGCAGCTCCTGAGTTAGGACACAACTCAGGAATTATGTACAGTTTTGTGTACATCAGACTCTTAGGATGCAAGCAGTGTTGTGGAGATTGGAACATTTTGTTTCCTGCCATTAAAAAAAATTCTTTTCATTAGGTCAATAAAGAAAGAGTTTTAATCAAAAGACCAATGAATCTCCTTTTGAGATAATCTCTGTATAAATAAAATATGCCAACAAGGTTGGTTTAATCCCATGGGTTCTCAACTGCATGTTTAAAACTTTTTTATGTGCTGGCACCCTGATGCAGTCAGTGACCTTCAAATTATTAAGATGTGTTTTTAACTGCAGAAAGATATGAATCATTTCTGGATTTCTAAGTTACTAGCAGCATTATTTGGTTTTGTAATGCTGTGACTAGAAAGTTAGATTTTCTAATTTCCAGGAAAACACATCTCTAAGGACATTTTTGTCTGAGAAGTTGCATATGCAAAAACTCAGTATATTCCATGAACAGGTTCATCTCATGAGCTAAGGGATGATTTCTGAAAGTTTATACATAATGACAATCTGAAAATATAATGTAATAGTGTGAACATCATTTGTAGAAGACTTACATAGGTAATGCTTCATTAAAAAGTATCATGAAAAAATACTGAAATTCATCATTGTTTAAAAAACATCCTCGGATCATCAGAAGTTCAAAAGCACTTGCCAGTATTCAGAACAAAATAGTTGTTAAACACAGAAATGTGTGTCCATTTCAGTTTCTTAGAAGATGGAAAGCCTATGAGGAGACTTAACAGCTGGGTTAATGCATGCAGTTAAATGTCTTCCTCAAACGGTGACAATGTAAATCCTAGTAACCATCGAATGTATAATTTTGAAAAACCACAAGTAAAAATTATTAGGAGTCAAAACCCTTTCATTCATTCTCCTGCAGAAGTCACAGTTTACTGCACCCCTATCCTTTCCATTTATTGTACATGGAACATGCACTAAGATTCAAAATTTCCCTGATAAAGACAACTGATGTCTCTTCCACAGTGATTGTAACCTGCCTCAAAAGCAGTTCTTTCACAATGGCTAAATATTCTTTGCATTATGCCTTCTGTTTGAGAACTAGACATTGAACTGAGAACCTTCATGCAGAGGTACATCTGCAGCCCTTCATTTACTTTATTTTGAGACCGGGGGCGGGGGGGGGGGTCGGGGTCTCACTAAGTCACTAAGTTGCCCTGGCTGGCTTAAGCATGAGATCCTCCTCAAATGTTGGGATTATGCATGCATAGTGCATTATGATTTCTACTATGCCTGACGAATCCTAGCCACCATGGTCATCATCTCCAGCATTTCTCTATCTCAAGTGTAGGTGACATAGAGGAAAGTATGTCTTAGGGCCAGAGATATAGCTCAGCAGCACAGCACCTGCTTTGGCAAGCGTGAGGTCCTGAGTTTGATTTCTGGTTCGAAAACAAAAAGGCATCTTCACTCTAAAGAGACTGTCCTTGTTACATTAAAGCAGAAAACACTGAAAGACCTAAATTCCTACATTTGAGTTAGAATTATTAAATTGGAAATTCAGTATTCAAAACTTCCTATAAACAGCTGTCTTCCAGGGATTACTGTCAAAAGGTTAGCAACATTTTCCTTTATCATTTGCCTATTTTATAATACTTTTTAAAATCATAGCATACTGATTCCACTTATTTTGGATTTAAAAACCAGAGTCATATATTTACGAATTTTAACCATAGGAGGATCCTTAAAGAGGTGCTGAATTATTGCCTAAATCTCTTGAATATTTAGCATGTCTGTGAATTGCTCGCTAAAATCATTTAAATCACACAGACCTGTTTTTGTACAAAGAATGAAAGCACTGTGTGGTTGGGAGTCCTGTTCTTAAAAAGGAAAAGAAAAAAAATAGTGAACAGGGATGAGAGGAGAGATTTTTAATGTGGAAGAAACTTTAAGAAAAGAATTATAAGGAATCTCCAGACTGACCTCCACAGTGTTTGCACCAGTCTACACTCCCACCAACAGTGCAGAGGAGTTCCTTTTTCCCCACAGCCTCTCCAACACTTGTTGTTGGTAGTGTTTTCTATCTTGGCCAATCTTTCTGGAGTGAGATGGAATCTCAGTGTGGTTTTAATTTGCATTTCTCTCATCATTAGATGATGAACAGTTTTTCATGTATTTATTTGCCATTCGTATTTCTTCATCTGATATTCATTTCAGATGCCCATTTTTGGATTGGGTCTTTGAATTTCAAGGGTCTGATTTTTTTTAATTCTTTATAAGTTCTAGACAGAAGTCCTTTGTCTGAGGGACTGTCCATTAAGATTTTTTCCCAATTTGTGGGTTTTCTTTTCACTCTGCTGGAAATCTCTTTTGATGTGCAGAAACTCTTTAATAAGATGTGGTACCAGTTATTGATTCTGGGAAGTATTTCCCGTGTAGTTTGATTCTTGTTCATGAATTCTCTTCCTACCCCTATATCTTTGAGATTTTTACCCACTTTGTCTTCCAGCAGATTTAGTGTTTCTGTTATAATATTTAGATCTTTGATCCATTTAGATTTTAGTTTAGTACATGGTGATAGGCATGGGTCTAGTTTTAGTCTTCTACATATGGATAGCCAGTTTTTCCAGCACCATTTGTTAAAGAGACTCTCATTCTTCCAGTGAGCATGTTTGGCCCCTTTATCAAAGATAAGGTGGTTGAGTGAGTTTGTGGTTGTGGTTTTATCTTTCAATCTATTCCACTGATCTTCATGTCTGTTTTTATTCTAGTACCATGTTGATTTTATTACTGTAGCTTTGTAGTATAATTTCAAGTTGGGGATTGTGATGTCTCCTGCCTTGCCTTTGTTGCTTAGAATTGTTTTTGCTATTCTAGGTCTCTTCTGGTTCCAGATGAATTTTAGGAGTGATTTCTTTAGATCTATGAGGTATCTTAGTGGCATTTTGATTGGGATTGCGTTGAATCTGTATAGTAATTTTGGGAGAATGGCCATTTTCACAATGTTTGTTTTTCCTATCCATGAACAGGGGATGTCTTTCCATTTTCTGAAGTCCTCTTCGATTTCCTTTTTCAGGGCATTATAATTTTCGCTGTATAGGTCTTTTACTTCTTTCGTGAGATTAATTCCTAAGTATTTCATTTTTTTGGACGCCAGTGTGAAGGGTGTGGTTTCTCTTATTTCTCTCAAAGTACTTTTGTTGTTAGTGTATAGAAATGCTATCCATATTTGAGTATTGACTTTGTATCCAGCTACCTTGCTAGGCATATTCCCAGAAGATCTGAAAACATCATACCACAGTGATATATGTGCACCCATGTTTATAGCAGCACAATTTGTAATAGCCAGATCTTTGGAAACAACCTAAGTGCCCATCAACTGAGGAATGGATAAAAAAGTTGTGGTATTTCTGTACAATGGAGTACTACTCAGCTATAAAGAATGATCACATTGAGATATTTATAAATAAATGGACACAACTTGAGACCATACTCATAAGCGAAATAAACTAAACTCACATGTGTAAATACCGTATAGTCTCCCTAGTATGAGAGTTGGTAAGAGTATATAAGATTTTATGGTAATCATGAGTCCCCATCTCATAGCTTTGAAGCCTTTCAAAGTTTTCATTTGTCAGTTGGAATGGTTTTATTCTGTTTTGTTTGACTTCATTATACGTGATGCTATGAACAGCTGTTTTGAAGAGAACAAAACATTATGACAGCTATTGCTGATTTAATACCGTCCTTCTTAGAAGTCCTACCAAGCTTCTATTCTTCTATTTCCATTGGGTCTATCTATCCCATTGTGTCTTATTGGGGTTTGAATATGTGTGAAAGTATAAACAAAATTTTTTATTGAAAATGAGATATTATAGTACCCATTCATCATTCTCTGTTATTCAGTTCAGAATGCCCTGTAATTCTTTCACTCTTTGAATGGTTTTATACTTTTTTGTTATGTTTGATATTATTGTATTTGAAACTATGCTCAACTATAGCAGAGAAAGAAATATTGTATTGTTATATGTTGCTAATGTCCGGTTGTCTTAATGTTAAGTATTGTGTTGCCTATGTTGTCCGGTTCCAATCTGCTCTGTACTGACCTCTTTTGTCTTATTCTCTTTCAAATAAAATGGAAAAAAAAAAGAATTATAAAATCATTTGAGGAGGGTGACAGAGAAGTTTTATACAGCAAATGTCCAGTGCCAGTTAAAGAACTGATAAAAATATTATCTTTATTTGAAAAATTCCCTGATTGAATAAACAATATGCAAATGGGGAGTTTTAAATTTTGAGATACCATCTATGTCAATATCATGCCAAGAAAGGGCAGTGCCTTCCATAAGCATCTGTGCTTTGAGGGCACACTGAGAATTGTAGTGTTAACTTCACCATTTATGCTATGTAACTGTGAGCAAACGTTTCTATGACTCACTTTCTTTATCTGTAGACAAGGGATTTCAGCTGCACCCATATTTATAGAACTTGGTGAAAACAGAAAACAATTTACTAGTAAATACTCAGTAATTTTTAGAAGTTGCTACTTATTTTTAAAAGGCCCACTGTAAAATAAGCCCTAAGAGCTGACCATGTTACACACTCTATAGGAATGATCCTGTTATTTCACCAGGGTTTGGCACCTCAATTTAATATCTCACCCTGCTGCACACACTTTTAATCAGTATAGTGATTTATGTATTGATAGTTATTTGGAAAGATCTTTTCTTAAAAATCACCTGGAGAAAATGAAAAGCTCAACTGAAAACCTAATATGTTGATACCCTAGGATCTTATTACTAAGTTTTGAATACAGATGAAGTAGCACTGAGGTTGAACTGGGAGAATAAGTACTATATGAGCTCTATAAATATCTTGTTATTTTTAGAAATAACAATTAGATAATTTGTAAGTCATACAATCTTAAATGTTCCTAGTCGTAGTCTCTATTAAAGGTAAGTTATGGTGAAAGCTTTAGAATCAAAATAACTCACAACTTTAATAAAAACTGTGTGTTTCATGTGTTGAATTTTCTTACACAAGGCACAAACTGCTAATAAGCAGAAAAAATCATAATAAATGGAATGACAGATTAAAAGTGCTTCATAAATTAAAATGTTTCATAAATACAGGTATTAGGCAGGACTGTGGGGAGTTACTTAGCAAAAGAAATGATCAAGTGAAAGCTCTTAAAGGCAAGGTCACTTAGGGAGCTCTCTCCTAGCAGTTCATCTGCCTGGGTGTGCCCCTGAAGAGGTGGATGTCATCTTTGAAAACCTGAGAAAACAGAGGAACTGGAACCTCACTCATGGCATCAAGAGTGAGTCCAGAGGCATCACAATGCCTGACACCATTCAAAGTAAGTCAGTTTTACAAACATGTTAACATCTTAGCAAGAATGTGCCTCCTCTGTCCAGCGAGCTACAAGTGAGTAGCATGGACTGCTCAGGGAGCTGAGAATCTCAAGTCTTTCCCTACACTTACATGTACTACCAGTCAGTATGAAGGAGGGGATCTTGCATGTAAAAGGGAGAAAAATATACTTTTAAAGAAATGCTTGTGGATTGTATTTACCTTGGTAAGTGGTAGGTTGCTGGGAAATAAATCAGAAAACATTCAAAAGTAATTTCTGATCTAAGAAATCTGCTCATAACCATAGTGAGGTAAGGCACAATTCTTGGCATTTTCAGGTGATCCTAGTAAATCAAAAGTTCCATGGCCTCAAGGAGGGGAAAGTAGGGAGAGGTGTCCATCCCTTCCTGTGGACATGAAAACTATGAGAGATATTCCAGCTCCCCATGGTGATCAGGAGTAACACCATGAGTTGTGAAGGGTCATTCTGACAGCTTATGCTTCTGTTTCATTTATGATTTCCAGTCATTTTTACATGCATCATCTTCAGGGATCTTTTGAGCTATCTCAGGTGGCAAAGAGATCAGGTGTCCTGTTCATGTTCCTGATTGTGGAAACTAAGGCTCAGAGAAGCTGACACACTGAGCAAAGGATTCATGGTTCAGCTATGGCCAGATCCTGTGTTTTCGGATTCCTAATCCAGTGGTAAAAAAAAATAAATAAATAAAAACAGCCCAAGAAATATTTCACATTTATTCTTTAAGAATGGATTTCAATTGCCCAGCTACATAACTGTGTCAGATTAACTGGGTCAGGAGGGAATCATTTTGGGAAATTTTCCAGAGGTGAGATCAACACTTATTCTACATGATGGAAGAGGGAAAGTGAATGTATGTTCACTATAATCAAAGCTGGCAGGTTCAACACAACTCCTTATATCTTAGCAGTGAATCCTGATGTTTCCCATCTACTTCCTCTCTCAAGGCAACAGTGCAGTTCCATCCACCAAAGATAAAGGTTAGTGGAGAGGACATACGAGGACATAAAATCTAGCCCCATTTACAAGTCAGTCATTTAGCAGCCACAGAATGACCTAATAGAAACAAAGGCAGCTTCTCATTATGCTCATTCCTGTGATGATTTTTAGACAAAAAGATGCTGACCAAAAAGGACAGAACATAGACGATCCAGGCTATACCTCCTGAAAATGTTTATAGACACATAAAAGGTCAATTAAGACCCCAGTCATAACCATACCAGGTAACATCTGGTAAACAGAAGAATCATTCCTGAATGGCTGTACCAATGAGGTTCACAGTTATAGCCTTTTAAGAACAATTTTGCTGACATTCATTTTGTACATCCATCCATCAAATAGTTCCAGTGCCTGCTATGTGTTGTGTCTTACTCTGGCACTGAGAATCCATCCACTCACCTTTCAGAAGCTCATTTCAGTGGAAGGTGACTTCCAGTGGGAGTAAATATATTAGCTGGTTGAAAGTGTTTGTGGAATAAAGTAGACAAATAGAATAAGGAGCGATGGGTGAGAAAGGGAGTGGTACTGTAATAAAAAGTGTCTTTGTATATATAAAGTCAATTTATGTCAAGTTGAAAGATGTACAAAATATCTAAAAATATGTATTTAGAAGCTCATACTAAAACTTAAGCACTAGAAAGTTCAAATCTAGAAAAAGAGAAAGATTCTACAAAAAAAAAAGAAAAAGGCAGAAGTCTTCATAGCACACATCCTGTTTACAATTATCCTACTGCTGAACTTTTCAACCTCTGTGCCTACCAGTAACTCAGTTTTTGATCGTTTTACCTTAGGAGAAATGAAACATACACCAGAGCAGTACCATATCCTTAGCAGTTCATATCCTTAGATTTCCACACAAACATCTAAATGACTAGGACCTCTAAATATTAAGGTGAATTATTTTTGGAGTAAGAAATCTTAGGAAAAAACTCACACTTTAATAAATACATTAAAAATTGTGACAACCAAGCATAAATTGCCTCCAAATAAAATTTAGTTCTAGTAGATTAAAAATACACTTCATTTTTAAAAAATTTTTCTCACGACTGACACTTTCCTTCTGTACTTCTGACTCTATTATATTGGCCTGTATTATCTGTTTTCCTAAAGATAATCTTATAAATTTGTAAATACACAAAGGAGCCAAGATTACATTGTCATTAGTGAAGTATCTATAGCTGGACAAGCTTTAAAAAGATATGAAAATAATATTTTGTCATGGCTATCACATAAAATACAGAACAAGAAAGAAAATGACCCATTGGAAGAAGTATAGAGTCTTACTTACCAGGAATAGGAATAATAGGAATACTGTCATTGGGGACCACCCGAGGTGAATTGCTATCTTCCACATAGAAATGAGCTGTCTGAAAACATTTTCTGTGGGTAAAAGAGAAAAATGTGAACAGTGAGACCAGAGAAATAAATTTTCATTTCATTTTTCAATTCTTTTTTCACATAATTTCCCAGCTTTAAGCATCCCACAGTGCAAACCCATGAAAAAGTAACAAAAGAGAAGGACAACATTTATCCTATTGGAAGCCCCCAACATAGCTGGTGGATGTCAATTTTATGTTATAACTACATCTAAGCTGATGGGAAATGCTAAGAGTAACCCTATAATGATTTCATACTTGACATCGTATAGGGGAATAAATTGCTTTTTTAAACCCCTGGAAACAAGTTTAGAACCACATCTCCAACCTCCTCAAAAGTAGTCTTCACATGACCCAACTGTACAATGGAATCATCACATTGTCTGTGCTTAGGCAAGTCCCCAGTAGCCTCCCAGAGTGCTTTAAAGAGGTCAGAGGGCTTCAAGGGGACAAACCTACCAAACAGAGGCCCTGGACAGACAACAAAAGAACAAGGACCTGCAGCCCTCCAGTGTCCTCTGCTTGTTTGGGGGTTTGTTTGGTTTTTACCTGTATTTCAGGCAAAGCAAGGAGCACACACTGGTCATCACAGGACAGGCAGTGAACAGAAAAGCCAGCAGAACACACAGAGCCTCTTCCTCCCAAGGCTGCCTGCCCTCAGCTTTCCAACATCCACGTCACTGCTCATTGAGGCCCTAATGAGCTGCCAGAAGCACAGGCTGAATATTTAATGAAGCTGCTCAGCGTGAATGGCTATTGTGACCAGAGCAGGGTCCCTGTTCATCTGCCAGAGGGGCTTTACAATAGTGGGCCCTACTGCTGGGTCTTTTAGTCAAGCAGGCAGCATCCTTCTGGTGTTCTGTGACACTGTGACTGTCCCACTCCTCGGGTGTGCCGGGCCAAGCAATGTATACACACACTACAGTTTTTGCTTTTGGGGGGCTCCACGTTCCAACTAGTAGAGCAAGTCAAATTTCCTTCAGAGAATCTTTGCTACCCTAATCAAAAGTATGCTGGAATGATTCTACTGAGCTGACCAAAAAAGGGGGCTGAGAAAGGGGTTAACAAAAATATCCAGCAACTCTGTAAACCAAAGATGACCTCTGTGGGAACAAGGAGACCTCAGTCACACAGATTTCTCCATCTTCACCTTTCTTGCAAGGCTTTTAGAACCACGGGCAGTCAGCAATGATCACAAGTCACCCTATGAAGTGTTTTTCCATAAGCAGCAGCTATTTTCACAGGGAAAGCACCTCTGTGTGTTCCTGCTCTGATCCGGAGTCAGTCTGGAGTATTCCTCCACATCGTCGGGGGGTCTTGAACATAAACCACTCTAATTCTTGGCACTGATCTCACAGGACTGCTTTTGCAGATAACTGAGCAAAAATGAGTTTTTTCTATGAATTACCTGGCATTTGTTATACTGATAGTAAAACAAGTGCTCATCAATTTCACTTAGTTGCCTTTACTTAAATTTGAGGTTAGCTTCAGTTCCACTTAAGCTACATGGATATGAAATGCACATAATATTATGAAGCTCTGGTGCTAAACGAACTCAATGAAATGTAAAATGATGGAATCCGTGTGAAAAACAGAATAGTAATTGTTGAGGTAATACCTTCTTACTGTTCCTAAATTAGTTATCAATTCTCTACTCTTGGATTCCTGTCTGTCCTCTTACCTCCCATTGCACTGATTTCCAGAATGCAGATTTAAAGCTAAAGCACAGAACATGGAATTCATAGATGAGCTGGAAGCTTAACTACCCAGTGGTACAGCTAAGGAAAACCTGCTGCTCAGAGAGAGTCAGACACTCAATTTTTTAGTAGCCTGAAGAAGTGCCCCAGGTCGCAAGAATAAATGGCACAGATTGCCAGGACCCCCGTTTGACAAAGACGAGAAACAACTTCTATTTAAAAATGATACTTATAATGTCTATTAAAGTTCCAAAACACAAAGCTATTAGTAAATAGAATCAACATGGGTAAAGTCAGGCGACTTGAGAAGGACACCCATAGTGTAGACTGCTTTTTCCTAGAACAAGTCTGGCAGTCTCTGTGTTCCCAGTGGAACTAAAGGGGCCACATTATTTCTGAAAACAGCAGTGTGTACCGAAGCAAATCACATGCCAGCGCCCCATGTGCTGCTGGTCATAATGGATTTTCCCTGGAGCAAAATAAGTGTGATTGCCAGAGAAAAGCAGACAACTGGGACAAGAGTCACAGCCCTGGAGACAAAGCTCTGTGCATCTGCACCTTGCTGCACATCTCACATGCTCTGCTCCCACAGCGAGATGGGGGTGGGCAACTAACTGCAGAACAGGGCTGGGTGGGGGTGGGGTCTCTTCCCTTAGAGTGAAGGTTTGAACGCACTCAGCAAATGTTTTTTGTGCACCTACTAGTAGCAAAGCACCGCGTGTGGAGACAGCACCTTCTCTGCACTGGTCTACCATTGGGGTTGGGGGGGGGGG
>PVJX010019298.1:0-17953 GCA_004027295.1 Dolichotis patagonum | reverse complement strand
CATAGTCAGCCTTGGCCCAGAAATCAGGAAATACGAATGAACAAAAAGGAGAAAAGGTAATTCAAATAAACAAATCCTCCTTGTGATAATCTGTACTAGTATTTCTGGGGCAAACCTTCCACTTTTCCTTGTTTACTTATTGACTCCTTCCTGACCACCTGCAATAAAGGGCTGGGTCCAGAATGATAGATAAGACAGCTGTTGGCCTTGCCCTGAAAACCTCTGTTTTCATGAGGAAAGTCAACCTCAAACATAAAGGAATAGCTGCAAGTACTCAGGAGCCACAAAGAAAATAGAATGACGTGTTGGTACCTGATGGGGGAGAAGGAAGGGATTTCGTTGAGGAGGTGCCATTTGAGCCAAGAACCAATTGTGGAGAACTCAGTGAAAAGTAGGGGAAGACCCTTCGAAGTTAGCCTGCCTCAGGACAGAATGAGCCATATGGCTGAGGGAACTGAAAAGAAGTCGGCTCAACAGCAGAGAGGTTGCAGCAGGTAAGGCTGGAGAGGAAGACAAGGTCCCCGTATGCAGATCTAGGAAGCTACAAAGGTCTTTACTAGCCAGGTGTGGTGGTGCACACTGCAAACCCAGGGAGGGTAAGACAGGAGGACTGCCACATTTCGGCCGGCTGAGAAACACTGACCCTGCTCTCAATGAATTAAAGAGCTGAGGAAAAACTCTGGGCTCAATCACAAATACCGCCACAAAGAATCATTGTTGGTTTCTAAATGTAATGGAAAGCTAACAGAGGGCATGGATCGATCTAGGTAGAGTCTGGTGTGAGTCTCTCAGAAAGTTGATTTGGGCTGGTATGTGAAAAAATGGGTATAGGTCAGCAAGAATGGAAAAAGGAGATTTCACCCAAAATGAGACAGATGGCTGTTATTTATTTTTGATTTACAAACATAACATACCATACACATTTCTTTGATAAAGTCAGTTGCTGTCCTCGTCAGTAATGTTCATTCGATCCTTCACTTATACACTGTTGGCATTTTATGGGACTTAATTCTTCAATGACCACTTTTTACTGGGTTACTCCAGGCTGGTCACTGAGGAGGGGACAGGATGCTGTCACCTTTCACTAACATTACAGCACTGTGATTACCCCTGCATCTGTACAGATTCTACACTGTGGCATTCTTATTCCAGGACATCAGCTGCAGTCCACATGCTATTGCATTTCATTTGCTCATTTTAGAGACTTCACACACACTTTGCTTGTTGACTTTCAGCCATGTAGAAGAGTAAGAAAATGTGAAAGCAGGGCTTTTTGAGAAAAGAAAGAATATCCATAAATGTTAATCCTTCTAAAGTCTGAATCTGTGATATGTTTATAGGCAGTAGTGTCTGTAATTTTCAGAACAAGGGAATAGAGACAGAATTTCTTAACGTGCTCAAGTGTGTCCCTGACAATTTCATTTTCTATCTATGTCCAATTCTCTTTCAAGTAAAAACCTAGTGGTTGCTCCTTGAATTAAACAGAACTCTAGGACCATGAAAAGCCAATTTCAAAAATTACTGTTACTCTATACTCAACTTGTTTAGGGAAGTATCACAAAAAGGAAAAATGATGAAAATAGATCGTGTTTGGGATGAAAATGAAACATATTTGCAAATTTAACTACAAATTGTATTCCAGTGGATTTTCACCACAAATTTTAGGCACAAAACCTATCCCATTTTTCACTTTGTATTTCTGCAGGGTGCCCCTCTGTCCCCTTTAAGGCCAGGTGACACGTTATTATTACCAACCCTCACTTGTCTACTGATAATCCAAATTACTTACCTCTTGCATCCTCTAATCTATATTTCCAATATATGTTTTCCAATAGGTGGAATTCCCAACTTAGGTACAATTTAAAGAGTTTTAAAGGGTGCTAAAAAATCTGTCTCATCACAGGCACCTGCCATTCACTAGCACATGTATTTTGGATTTACGGAAGTTTGAAAACATTCTTGCAAGATTAACCTATTTGATTCTGGGGCAGGTGCAAGCGAGGTATAGCCCTGTGTTAGTTTGAGCCTGAAGAATGTGATAGGCACTGTTCTTGGATAAGATCCACTGTGAAAAAGGGGAAATGATTCTTTTTGTTTTCTTTCTTTTCTTTCTTTCCTTTCTTTCTTTCTTTCTTTCTTTCTTTCTTTCTTTCTTTCTTTCTTTCTTTCTTTCTTTCTTTCGGTGCTGGGGATCTTACTCATGACCTCACACTTGCCAGGTAGGCACTTATGCCACTGAGCTAAATCCCCATCCGGGAAATGATTCTTGAAAGTCTACAGCTCTGTCATTACACAGGCACTAAAAAAGTAAACTTAAGTGGCAGGAGCCATGAATGTGCCAATGAAAATCAGGTAAGAGTTTATGGAATCCTGTAAATGAAGAGAGAGAATTATTAAAGCTTTATGGTATTAACATCATTACCTCAAATACAGAAAGAAAAGTTGTAATGCACATACTTGAACGTAAAGGTCATATCCTTCATTTCTGTTAGAACATAAGTTCTCAGATATAGGAAAGTATTCTGTGAAGGTGGAGCAAACTGATCTGCTACCCACATTGAACAAGTCTTTCCTAGGATACAGAAGACAGTTTTCCCTCTAACAGCTACCTCTGAAACCACTGCTCGGGATTACTCTGATTGCAAAATGCATTTCAGCATCTATTAAGGTATTGAAGCTGTCTGCATTTACTTCTATTTTAAGTAGTTCATGGTGTTCTCACGTCATAAATTATCACTGTCCTGACACTCGAAAAATCAGAAAATCACTGTGCTTTCTAGGACCCATCCTATATCCATCAAGAAAGTATCAAAAAAGGGTGAGTTATATTAGAGATACACAGAATGTTCTCAGACAGGACCAAGAAGAGATAGGCCCGTTGTTGTAAGTTAGTGATGGCAGACCTTTTAGAGACTGAGTACCTAAACTACGACCCAGAGGCAAAGTTATTTATCAGAAAGTAACCACAATTAATTGCAAAATGAATGAAGCCTCCTCCATAAACAGATGATTTCTTTGTTTCTTCTTTAGGTACTAGGTCTTAAACTCAGTATCTTCACACTGAGCTATTTGCTCAGCTTTTAAAATATTGATTTATAGATAGCATCTCTCTGAGTGGCTAAATTTGCCAAGGCTAAGTTTGAACTTGTGATCCTTCCTCAGCTTCACAGAGTGATAAGATGACAGGCATATGCCACCATACCTTGCTTAGGAATGAATTAAAAAAAAAATAGCCCTTGAATATCACCAAGTACATCAAGGATGGTCACCATATCAGATCTATGCACACATCCACAAAAATTCCCAGACAGCAAAATGGGGCAAGCTTTTTATGTTACTCTTCATTATTTCCTCTTGCAAAAAAATCAACATCAGCTCATATATTTTGCAAAGATTTCTAGGAAATGCTTGACTGGAATTCAAGAGAGTAATGTGTGATGTGTCCCCGTGTGCTAACTGAAACGGTGGAATCTATTAGATCTCCCTGGTGATCTAACAGGGGATCTGTAGTGTCTGATGGTCTCCTGGTGGGAGTGCACTTGTATGCAGGAGCCTAGCTTCTGAAAAGCCCATGTGACATATGAGGTCATAAACGTTTGCTCTAGGGCTTAAATTCCTATAAATAAATTTCCATTCTTTTAAATGAGAGGGATTTTGAGGATATAGCCCTTTCAAAAATGAAACATTTGTACTAATTAAAATGCAGCCAGTATCAGCCTATGTCAGGTGTCAATCTATGTCCCTTTGCTTTCCAGAAAAATGCATACCCTACCAGCATATGAAGGTCCTGGTGTATTTAATCAACTCTCAAGTAATCACACACACACTTACTCTGACAGTGCTTTGTTAAGTATTAATACCTATTCCAGTTAGAAAGGGTTAGGCTTGAAACAAAATACAGCAAATTGCAAAGATAAGCAGAAATGCTCTAGAGATAAGCAGACCATCCAGAATGACCAACTGTCTCCATTAAAACCTTCCTTTTTGCTGCTTCTCTTTTCCTTAGGGAACTTGTGATATGGGATATTTTTGATACTTGTATCTCTTTCTGCTCCTCTGCTAAGAACATGGGAATAATTATCACTAATTTTCAGAAACAAAGTGTGGATCTGAAAATCCTTAAATGTCTGGAACCGCACTCAACACAGTTACATATAAAGACTCCTCAAAAGGCTGGCATCTAAACCTGCTTTGAGGATAGGACTTCTGAGGTCTACAGACTTTAAGGTCCATATGTCCTTCCTTTTTGACAGTCTTTAGTTGTCACATACTTCCTCCACATAGTGTGAGTGCTGGGCTCTGGGTTGGGAGGAGAACAGTGACATGGTTTCTAGGCCTGAATGAAAACTTGAAATAACAAATTGACCAAATGTTGACATAACAGAGATTGGAAACCAAGGCACTATCTTTATGTTAAGCTCAATAGTTTTATAACCACAGAAAGGTGAGAAGATGTTTGTTGGCTTGCAGTGCAAATTGCAGACCTCTGTGGGCAGTTAGCTAAGCAGCTTTGAATATTAATTAAGCAATTGTAACTGATTTATTGACTGTCCTGATTTAAATTTACATTGTCATAACTTCTAATAATCCCATTTATTTTCATGCTGTCAAGAAATCACATTAATGATTTTTTTTTTTTAAAACGAATCCTTCACAGAGAACCTTTTATGAGTAAGAACCATGTAAATTTAGAAAGTTGAAAATGCTTACATTCCTTCATGGAAGACAATTGGGAGCTAGGTTTAAAAGACCTAAATTGATTTATTAGGGCAAAATGTTTGAAGAGATGGAAGTAGTAAAATACAAGCAGAGTAGAAGGTATTCTGAACATAGACACTGAACATAGAACAGACTTCAGATAGAAATGGGGAGGAGAAGAAGGAGAGAAAAGAGAGTGAAACGTCAGAGATGGATGAACAAAGAGGGGATGCACACATAAAGGAGAACAAATGTTCCAAATACTTTCAATTCCACATGGCTAGGAGAAATGTTTGGTCAGCTCCTGTTTTTGGTGGAAGCAACTAAGAAACCTGGTTTCTGCACTGAGAGTTTTATTGAGTGACTCAGACTGTGTGTGTGATTAATTTCTTTGGGAAAGTGTAAGAAGATTAAGAAATGATAAACAAAAATGTGATCCCTTGCAAAACATTAACTTTGCCAAACAAATTCTTGGAGATGCCTAAGGATAACTGAAGTGGAAGTAACAAAATGCAACAAGAGTACAAGGCACTGGTAATACTTTGCAGGAGATTAAAAAAGGAACAAAGGTTAATTAAAAAATCACATTTTGAGCAGACTGAGAACCTACAGCATTACATCTGGCTTTAACAAAGTTAGACACACAAAACCCAAAGCTCCTGTCTGTCATCTAGGAAAGAAGGCTGGATGTCAGGAGCTTTGAGGCAGCTGCCCTGTGCTTTGGACTCCAGTCCAGAATGTTCTCAATATCAAGACTGAGGCTAGAGGGACTATTCACCTAATACCAGCCCTACTGATTTGGGATGATTAGTGATCATGTGATGGTCTAACCCATTTTAGAGAGGAGGTAGGAAATGAGTTGTCATTTTAGTTACTGTACTTTAATGACCTGATAAAAGCGTTTTGGCACGTACTTATTTCATTAACACACTCATGGAGTATGTTTTGCTGTGAGAATGATATTTTAAAAACCCAGCAAGGTGTCATGTGTTACTAATCAGCCGCATAATACACTACTTCTGAAACTGTTGGCACCACCTAGAAAGAAAAGTTGGCTCAGAAATCCCATTATCAACCTGGAGCAGCAACACCTGGCATGAAGCGGGTCTGAGGCTTCTTTTCACACCATCGACCTGCAGCTGCAACAACTGGCAGAAAAGACGCCCAAGTCAGGCTCCTGCTCCCTCTATTGACAGAACTCAGGGACCAGAGACAAGCAAGAAAGCCAGTTGAATAGAAGGAGCCCAGCTACAGTACATACAATGGACAGGTGGGACTAGTGGCATGGAAAAGTTCAAAGCAAGAGTAACAATACAAATCAGCAGGTGGTGAGTTAGGTGAACCAGCTTGCTGCTTGGGGACAAAGATAGGGATAACAGAAATGGGCGGGTATTGCCAACTGCTTTTCTTTGTCCTATTTGTTTTATCTCTTCATTTTTCTTTTTTAAATGGCTGTGGAGAACTCCAGCAGCAGAAAACTAATGCCATGCCTCAAATCTAGAGACAAAGATCAGACCCAAACCCAGCACAAATCCACCTACAATCTTGGTTATGGTACACATTTTGGGATCAAACTTGGACTTGACACAAAACTGTTGATACTAGAGTAATCTCTGTACATTTATTTAGTCTGATGGGTTTTCTTCTTAGTAGTCCACTGGGATAGTGTGTTTTGTTTGCTCCTTATTTTAATTTTATTTTTGTGATTGTTGTTTTTTGTTTGTGTTTTTCCTTTTCTTTTCTCTCCACTCTGGCCTTGTTTTGTTTTTCTTTATGTCTGTTCTGTTTTTCCATGTAATTATTTTTGTTTCCTGTTTGTTTCTTTTTCTTCTCCGTCTCATCTACCTTCTTTTCCCTCTCATTCAGAATTTAGATCCCTAAACTTTCTCTTTGTATTATTCCACTTTTCTTCTTCCTCTATTTCATCAACTATCAGTTGATTTTACGAGACTTTTATGTGAGTAAACATTGTCTCTTCCCTTCCTGGTTCATATTAATAATCCTAGGCTTTCTCTTCCAATCCCTCCCACTACTAGTTTACGATCACCCAAAAACTCCTTGCCCACCAAATTTGCTCCTATACTTAACCACATCCCACCTCTCTATCCTAGCCCCTACCCCTTTTAACCCACTCCCAAACAGTATAGTATCATTCTTCTAAGTGAAAAAACATTACTTAGATGTTCTTGGTATAATTGGGAGTATATTATGTATCTATAGACCTTGTTCCTATGTCTAAAGATATTAGGCTAACAGTTATCACAGTTGGTCAGTAGCAATGGTATACTTCAGTCTATTGTTACTGCTAACTATATTACTTTAACCAGGATGCCATACCTGTTACAGTTTTTTTCTCCCCTGTGTGACAACACTGAGATTGAAAGAGGCTGTAACCATCACCATAGTCCAGCACCAAAGAAATGGGCTTTAAGTAAAAAAGATAGCAACTCCACATTCTTGTATCGGGAAGGTAGGTTCTTGGGATAGACAGACAGACCAATAAACACCTATATCTAGTAGACATCCTTGAGGAACAGAATCACCTAGAAAGCCTTGACACCAGGGATGAGATGATTTAAGAGAAGTCTACAAGAATAAAGACAAAATATAATTAAAAGAAGAAAATGACAATCAGAAGAAGCAAAATGCAACCCCAAATGCCCAGCCCACTCAGCACAAGTTCACAGCACAAAGAAATAGAGGAAATTAGGAGCTAACCACTGGAACTCTCTGAAATGATAGCAAAAGTGTAAAAATAAATAGAAGAGGCTATAGAAAAAATATATATAAGATACAAAAAGAAATGAAAATCAAAATGAAAGAAATTAAAGGAGACACAGATTTTAAAAAAGAGGTTAGGAAAACAATACATATCATAAATGCCCAAAAGGAAATGAAATCACTGAAACATCCAAAAAGAAATCCAGAAGATTAAAAGCATTACTGAAGATATAGACAGCAGACTGAATGAAGGAAAGGCTAGAATATCAGACCTTCAAGACAGGAATAGGACTAGTGACCAAGAAAAGAAAGGTATCTTAAAATTATCAAGGTACTATGAAAAATCAATCCAACAGTTACAAGATGAAACAAAGAAGAACAATACAAGATTGCAGTGAGAAATTTGCAAACGCCATCAAAAAACCTTTTCACAGAAATATTGACAGAAAACTTCCCAAACATGAATAAAGAATTTGACATGGAGGGCGAGTGGTTTAGCTCAATGGCACAAGTGCCTGCCTAGCAAGCACAAGGTTGTGAGTTCAATCCCCAGTATCAAAAAACAAAGCAAGCAAACAAAAAGAATTTGACATGCAGATAAATGAAGCACATAGAACTCCAAATAGCCATGACCAAAATAAATCTACACCAAGGAATATAATAATCAAGATTCCAGAAATTAAACACAATAACAAAATATTAAAAACAGTTAAAGAAACCACCTATAAAGAAAAGCCCATCACATCACAGCAAACTTCTGAACATAAACCCTCAAATCAAAGAGAGCCCAGAAAGAGTTAAGTCCTAAAAGCAAATAATCTTCAACCCAGATTAATGTAGCCTGCAAAATGATCTTTCAAATTCAGTGGAGAAATAAGATACTTCCATACTTCAGAACTGAAGAAATTCATGACCACCAAAACAGCTCCACAGAATGCTTTGAAGGATATATTAGAAAGACATAGTGAAAACCACAAACATGTGGACACAATTAGAAAGAAATTGCTATGCACCACAAGCAACTAATAGAGGAAAAAGATGGGAAATTGACAATAGGAAAATAACACGAAAAAGATAAGTCAATACATTATCAGTTACAACCATCAATGTAAGTGGTCTCACCATCAATTAAAAGAAGCAGACTGGCAGAATGGATCAAGAAACAAGATCCATCAATATGCTGCATTCTAGACACATTTAAACTAAAAAGAAATTCATAAACTAAAAGTAAAAGAATGGAAAGCAATTCTCCATGCCACAGGAACCCAGAAAAAAAAGCAGGAGTAGCTGTTCTATCTGTAGATGCTGTGAACTTTAAGTCAAAACTGATCAAAAGACACAAGGAAGGTCACTACATAAGGGAAAACTCCAAGAAGAAGAGATAACAATCATAAACATATATGCACCAACATCAGTACCCCCAACTACATAAAACAAGTATTAACAGACATGAATAACCAAAGAAGCACTAAAGAACCTTAATACTTCCCCTCTCACAAACAGATCAACCAGACCAAAAAAAGGAAAAAAAAAAACAACAAAAAAATCCCAGCCTGTGAACAGATGTACTTGGTAGATGCCTAGAGAATATTCTACTCCAAAACATCAGACCCCACATTCTTCTCAGCTGCACATGGGACATTCTCCAAAACAGAACACATACTAGCCCACAAAACATGCTAAAGTAAATGCAGAGGAATTGAAATCATTCCTTTCACACTATCTGACCACAGTGAAATGAAACTGGAAATAAAAAACAAAAGAAATCACAAAAACTACATAGACACATGGAAATTAAACAACACACTTCTGAAAACCAATGGGTCACAAAGGAGTTAAACATGAAATTACACAGTATATACAATTAAATGATAATGTTGATACAACATATCAAAACTTAAGGGACACAATGAAAGCAGGCCTAAGGGAAATTTACAGCAATAAACTCTCACATGAAGAAAACAAAAGGAGCTCAAATAAAACAACCTAATGTTGACCCTTGATCTTCTAGAAAAAGAATAAATCAAACCCAGGGCTTATATGAGGGAGGAAATTATAAAAACAAAAATTAATGCAATAATAACTGGAAAAACAATATAAAGATTCAAGGAATGGAAAAGTTGGTTCTTTGAAAGAATTAATAAAATTAATAAATCATTAGCCAATCTCATCAAAGAGAGGAAAGAAAAAAACACAAATATTAGCAATTAGGAATGAAAAGGCGGAAATCACAGTTCCTACAGAAATTCAAAAGATCATTAATACCTACTATGAGACCTATATTCTAACAAGAAGGAAAACAAGAATGGACAGATTCCTAGACAAAATCCAATTGCCAAAATGAAATCAAGAGATACAAAAATTCTACATAACCTGATACTAGCCAATAAAATTGAAAATATAATTAAAACTTTACCCAAAGAAAAAAAGCCTAGGGTCTATGGATTCATGGGTGAATGCAACAAGAAATTTAAAGAAGAATGAATGCCATTAAAGCTGAAACTCTTTTAAATAAACAGAAAGGGAAGCAGTACTTCCAAAATCATTTCTAGAAGCAAGTACTCCCCTGATTCCAAAATTGAAGCAGAACCCAACTAAAACAGAAAACTACAAGTCAATCTCCCTAATGAACATAGATGCAAAAATCCTCAGTAAGACACTGGCAAACAGAACGCAGCAAATGAAGATTATTCATCATGATCAAGCTGGATACACACTAGAGATGCAAGGATGGCTTAACATAGGCAAACCAATAAATGTCACACACCACATTAATACAACCAAAAGCAGAAATCACAAGATCATCTCACTGGATGCAGAAAAAGCTTTTGACAAATGTCCAACACTCATTCATGATTAAAGAAAAAAAAATCCTACAGAAAATTGGAATGCAGGGCGTTTAACTTAATCTGATAAAAACCATCTCTGACAAACCAACAGGTAACATCATACTAAATGATCAAAAACTAAAAACTTTCATTCTACAATCAGGAACACCATGAGGATGTCCACTGTCACCTCTGCTATTCAGTACAGTTCTGCAAACATTAGCCAGAACAATTAGATAAGAGAAATAGAAAGAATAAGGATAGGACAGGAAGATAAATTATTACTATTTGCAGATGACATGATACTCTACATACAAGATCTAAAAAGCTCCACCTACACACAGGCTTAATAACCAAATTCAGTAATGTAGCTGGATACAAAATCAGCACTCAAAAATCATTACAATTCCTGCTTAGAAGCAAGAAACTCAGAGAAGAGAAATTAAGGAAATCGCATCCTTTTACAATAGCAACTAAAAAAAGGAAGTGCTTAGGAATTATGCATTAAAAGTACAGTACTCTGAAAAAGGGAAAGATAGCCCTTGGTCTTGGATAGGAAGAATCTCTGTAGTGAAAATGGCCATACTCCCAGAACTACTATACAGGTTTAATGCAATCCCAATTAAAATACCACTAGCTTACTTCTAAAAACTAGAGAAAATATTTCTAAAATTCATGTGGAACCTAGAATAGCAAACAGAATTCTGGACAACAAAGACAAGGTACAGGCATCACAATCCCTGACTTGAAATTATATCATAAATCTACTGTGATAAAATAGGCAGGGTATTGGCAAAAACAAAACAAACAAACAAAAAAACAGACCTGAGGATCACTGAAACAGATTAGAATATGAAGACACAACTGCACACACAGTAGGCAACCTTGTTTTGAAAACGGGGCCAAACATGTTCACTGGAAAAAGATAGTCTCTTTAATAAATAGTGCTGGAAAAACAGGCTTTTCACATGCCAGAGACTACACGTAGACCATACCATGTCTATCACCATGCACTAAAATCAAAATGGATTAAAGATCTAAATATTAAAAAAACACTAAATCTACTGCCAAGAGATAGGTGTACACAGAAACTTCATGAACAAAACCCAGACTACATGGGAAGTACAACAAAGAATCAACAATGTGATCTCACCTTATTAAAAAGTTCTTGCACAACAACAACAATAACAACAAAAAAATCAACAAAGTGAAAAGAAAACCTAAAGAATGGAAAAAAATATATGGCCAGTTGTCCCTCAAACAAAGAGCTTACATCTAGGACATATGAAGAACTGAAAAAAAAAATTAGGCCCCCAAAATACAAAGACTCATCTCAAAAATGGGCATCTAAGATGCATACACACCCCTCAGAAAAAGAACTACACATGGCAAACACATGCATAACAAATGTCCAGTATCATTGATGATTCGAGAGATGTAAATTAAAACAACACTGAGATTCCATCTGACCCCAGAAAAAAATGGCTATTAAGAAAAAAATCAACTAATAACAAATGCTGGCAGGGTGGAGGAGAAAAAGGAACCATTCTCCACTGCTGGTGCACGGGTAGCCTGAGGAAATCAGCGTAGAGATTTTTTTAAAAACTAAGACTAGAATCTCATTCGACCCAGCTATTCTCCTTCTGGGTATCTACCCAGAAGACTTAAATGCATCATACCACAGCGATATATGTGTGCTCATGTTTATATCAGCACGATTTGTAATAACCAAACGTCAGAAACAATCCAAATGCCCATCACCCAAGGAACTGGTAAAAAGATGTGTTTTTTTGGTATAAGGGAATAATACTGAGCCATAAAGAAAGATAAACTTGAGAATTTTATAAATGGATACAATTCGAGACCATATTCATAAGTGAAATAAACCATACCCACATGTGTAAACATTGTACTGTCTCAGAAGTGTGGGAATCTGAAAGACTAAACAAGACCCAAAATGTACAATATGTATTGTGAAGAGGGAAGAAACTGTTGAAAAGAAAAGAAACACTGTGAAGGGAGAAAGTAACAACAGGAGCACAAAAAAAATATATATATGCAAGATATTTAAGGTAAGTATATGCCTGGTTTCTCTTGATCCATTCAGCAGAAACTTTTGTGCTAGTAATTTTCTGGCCAATGTTTCATGCCTATATCTTGTACTCTGAACAACTTCTGTGAATATAACAATACACAATGTATTGATTATTGTTACTGTCCTACTGGCCTGTTTTGAAGCTGTCTTGTATTTTTCTTACTTTTTCCTGTTTAAAATTTTTTTAAAAAAGAAATCCTATCATCAGCCAGGTTAAATTCCCCCAAATTTAAGAATTTATTGTTGATTTGATTAGGGAAAAGACCAACAACCAAAAGCTAAAATGGGCAAAATAGAATACACAGAAAAAAATAATAAACAACAAAATACCCAACAGTTTCACCTTCTCAATGAAGTGCTATACTTAAAATTATGCTGACCCATTTCTTTTTCATCCATGAAGTTAGCAAAAAGACCAACATACAGCAGGCAGGCTGCAGAGTGGAATAGGCAGTCTCGTGCACTGCTCACAGAAACCAACCTGAGTTCCCCACAGAGCCAGGTAATCTGGCAGCATCCAACAAAACTACCCTGTGATGCCACTAATTCCTTCCTTCCCTCCTTCTTTTTCTTTCTTTTTCTCTTTCTCTTCTTTTTTCTTTCTTTGGAGTTGGGGATCGAACTCAGGACCTTGTGCATGCAAGGTAAGAGCTCTACCAATCCCCAGACCTATGCAGTTAATTTCTTGATTTTATCCCACACTTATACTTATGCACTTGCAGAATGACACATAAAGAAAGTTATCCACCACTGTACTGCCTGAAACTATATGGTTTGATGCATTCGAGGGACAACCTCAGGAGGCTGCTCAAGTAAACCCTAACACACCTGCCAAAAACACGTCAGGCTCTTTTGGAAAATATATATGTAGAGAAAAATCACATTAAGTGAAAAAAATGAAAGCAAGGTACAATAGTGTTGCATCCAGCATTTTACTGAAAGGGGAAAAAGGGTTATTCATACTTATTTTTATATACTGTCATCTCTGAAAGATTAATAACTACTGACAGTGGCTACCTATTTGTGAGGGCAAGGACAAGGTGACAGAGGGAGACATAGCAATGTATGTCATTTTGAAATGAATCCAGTATCACCTATTTAAAACTTGAATTAGCTTTTTAGAAAACTAAACTTCTGATTTTGGGGGGGGTAGTACTGGTGCTCTATCACTGAGCTACACCTGAAGCTACCTTTTCCTACTCCCCTCCCTCCCTCCCTGAGACACGGTCTGGCTAAGTGGCCCAGGTGGACCTTAATTTTGTGCCCCATGGTGTGTTGGAACACTGGCATATGCTGTCACACCAGGTGAGACTTGAGTTTTATAGCTTTTTTTTGTATCCTTCACTTCTCATAATCACCATTAGTGATTTGAGGTATTCTATCTGCTCTTTACTTAATGGAATTAGGTATCCTTTCCTGCTGCTGGGCAGGGCTAAGATGAGTGCCAGGAACCAAAGCAATAAAACCTAAGGCCTCCTCAAATTCCTAGGCAGGAAGTCCTTAACAGTCCTTGTACCTGTGGAAGGTACCTGTGGAAGCCCTTGGACTTTATTTTGTTACACCCTCTAAATATGCTACTGAGGCATATTTGGGAATCTTGGCAAACTCTTGGTTGCCTTTTGCATGGAGGTAGAGGGAAAGGGTCAGAAGAAGATAAAGGTGGCAGGGAGGAAAGCTGGTGCAAGACCTTGCCATGATCCATCCCTCTTTTTCCTGAAAAAGCCTGGGCTGCAGAAGAAGGGGTGGATTCTACAAGGAGGATTGAGAGGATGAGACTGGGCCAGAGGCAGCAGTCAGAGCACCTGGGAGAGTACAAGCTGGCAAAGGCACATCACCTAAGTCTACAGACCAGTGAGATGGATGGGGAATTTTAGGTTCTGGGGTCAGAGGCTGGCAGGGTGTCCAGTGTAAGGAAAAGCAGAGAATTGGGGCTCCTTGAGGATAGATCGCCATCTGGCCCGTCTCCTACCTGAAGCACCTAGCACAGCACTGAGTGGGGAGTGGGGGACGCTTAGGACTCAGAGCAATGGGTTGGGTCACAGCTCACCAGAACAGTAGGGTGGCCCAGAGAAATACTTTACCTCCTCAGAGCCTCTGTTCTTCATCTTGTCAAGGGGGCCGCATATTCCACACACTAAGCATCATATGTAGGCTACCTTAACTTACCATCACAGAAATCCAGTGAAGGGGAACTTACTGGTAGAACTGTTTCTTTAAATGAGGCAGAGAAGGCTTCCTTTCCTTAAAACTAGTAAGTATTATAGCTGTAGTTAGAACATGTATGTTTCCGAATGTAAATCTTTTTTAGTTACTACACTACTGTAAAAGTAGTAAATGGGGCAGGGGATATAGCTCAGTAGTAGAGTGCTCACGTAGCATAAGCAAGGCCCTGGGTTTGACTTCCACCGCCGCCATAAGAAAAAACAAACAAACAAGAAAACCTCAACAAACACCTACACTAAAAATAATACGAGTCACAGTCATGTAGATTTTCTAAGTACTTGCTGTTTACTGGATGGTTCTCAAGTCTCAGGCTAACATTAAACTGATGTGTGCTTCTGTTCCTCACAAGCAGAGAGGACACCAGAGGGTCTGAGTGCTCTATAATAACAAAAGCAGTCTCTATGCATCTCTCAGATGACCTACACTATTACTGGGACAAGTCCTCTCCCAGGGTGGGAGCCAAACACATTAAGAAGATGGCCTGCCACGTTATTGTATCTCTATCACTTTTAGGGAGACTTAGAAATTGGATGGCATTTATCTTTGTGCTGCCCACAAAAGAAGGCTGGCTATTAAAAGTACCACAGTAAAAAGCATTCTAAAGGGACTTGGTAGAAAACATAAGGTTCAAGCGAACTCTAAGGGCTCCAACTCTCAAGTTGAGCTCCTGGAATCCAATGGTAAAAACAGGATTTGTATTTTAGTTTCTACTTTTGGAATTTTGAAAATGTGTTAGAAATCGAACACGTCAGTAAGTAAAAAGAGACCATAGAAACAAATTAGTGCTGGTAATCATTTCTTTACAAAGCCAACATGCTACCACTGTACAGCATAAAATAAAGATCATAGACTTTCTCATTAAATTGTCATAATTCCTGTACTATACATCCTCTGATATCACAGGTATATTTGATTATAATGGATAGGTTAACTAAAATTATATCTCAATAATCTGACTTACCCACAGTCAACAAATCATCCAATGTAAAAATGTGACTGTATATTCTGTAAATTGGTTCACTGAATGTAAAAAGGTACTACTCACAGCATGGTACAGTAACAATTAGTAAATTACCCTACTCTTTCAATGTTAAAAGAGTATCCTATTAATACCATACAGGTTGCCTGAGATTAGCCTTATATAAATACTATCAACAGTTTCAAGTATGGTGACTAAGACTGTACAGTACCAAACTAATGACTTAAGTCTTATAAATCTCTCCAGGATGAAAAGTTTTTGAAGTATTTAGGCTATGTGTTTTTAGTTTAGTTTTGTTTTGTTTTGTTTTGTTTTGTTCTGGTAGTAGTAGGAGTTGAACCGAGGGCAAATGTGCTGAACTATATCCTCAACCCCTTTCAAAATTTTTTGAGAAAGGGTCTTTTGATTCTCCAGCCTGAGTCTCCCAGAGTACTAGGATTACAGGCATGTGCCCTGATAGCCAGATTGCTTTCACTTTTTTTTTTCTGAAATTCATCTTATTTTCTAGCGAGGCACATGGTATATCCATATTTGTCATTCATCCCCATACTCTTACTCCGGAAATTATATGTACATTTAAGTCTCCAAAAGTTATTTCCACTCAAAGGCTAAATGCATGCATTAAGATTTTTTAAACAAAGTTGTAAAACATGCAAACATTTCAAATTCTGGATGCAACACACATACATACACATAAACACAGAATGCTCCCCCATATGTACTAATAGAGAAACAAAAACTTGCTCCCCAACCCGCAAAACAAAGCAAAGCAAGCACCCACAGGGCATTCTGTAACTGGTATGAGCTACCCACAAGCTGAAGTGGCATTTGCAAGTCTTACTTTTGGGAGTTAGGGCAGAACAGGTAAGTGACAGCAGTCACGGTGTAGAAGACTTTAATCCCCATGGCAACAAAACACAAATTCAGCAAGCTGGTCGTGGCCATTGCTCCCCCTCACCTGCTCCCCTTCTCTCCTCTCACCCCAGAAGAAGGCACTTCACGGAAACGTCTGGGAAAGCCCTTGGACTTTATTTTGTTACACCCTCTAAATGGATAAAAAAGAGAGAGAGAGAGAAAGAGAACAGGTGTAGAAGACAATATTTTCCACTGGCCACCAAGGGTTCCAAGCCACGCCCTCCCTCCAACTGACACAGACATCCCTCCGCTTTGGGCCTCCCACGAGGTCTTCCCAAAACAGGAAGCTCACACACAAGATGGGTGGAAGTTCTTTATGCTGGTACAGGGAGAAGGAATCACTGTGTTGGCTCTTTAAAGCTCACAGGATGTCTCAGAGGGCCACACTGTCCTTGTCTTAGAGGGTCAGCTGTCACTGTTAACATCTGGCATTCAGATTCCTGGTCTTCCACCTTCGGCAAAGAGGATGCCTCCAGATCAGCACAGCTGGGTGGGATCCACCGGGGACCACGTGCACCTGCTTTCTGCTACACATTTCTCCAAATCTGGTGCCAGTAAACCATGCTGACTGTTGTCTCTTCCCCACACACTCCTGTTGTCTCTGGACACCCACTTGCCTGATTGATACACAGTAGAGTCTGCAGGATACACAGAAGTACCACCTCTGGGAGACAGGGGCAGCGATGGGCAAGCTTTTAGGATAGATTAAGTGGAAGATGGCCATAGTGGTCCACAGTCATAATCCCAGCAGTCTGGGAGGTTGAGACAAGAGGATTAAATGTTCAAATGCAGCCAGGGCAGATTAGTGACTGAATGAGACCCTGTCTAAAGACTAAAAATGTAAAACAGCTAGTGATCTAGCTCAGGGACACGGACTTGATTTAAGTCCCTAGTGCCATCGCCAAACAATGAAAAAATCCTATATCCAGTGTCCAAATAAAATGTAAAGAACCACTGCATCTCTGACTTGGGTAGACTCTGAAAGATGTAATTTCATCAGGAGAGCACATCAAAGTGTCTAATTATATTTGATCCCCCCACCAAAAAAACCCCTAGGGTTAGGGCTCTAGAATTCACACTGAAATGATTCCCACGTGTTCCTACCAGTGTTGCTACAGCAGTCAAGATGAACTCAGAACAGACAGGGTGTCTCTTTTGGAAGTGCTCAACTGTGAAGTCAGCAGGTGGTTCCCCTTAGGAGCCGCTGCTTCCTCTTTGGGAAGCTTTGTACTTGCAGGACTGAACATCTTCTAATTTTTAAGTCAGGTTTTTCTTCTCATTTCACAAAGCTTTCATTTAGTTGTAATCTGATAATTATTAGGCTGTGTATTGAGCACACGTGCTTGACCAGGAGCCAAAATCTGGAGAAACTACAACTGGAACCAAGGCAAGGGGGAAGGGACTGCTGTGGCTCAGAACTTCTTGTCTCCCTCTCCCGAGTACATCCCAGCACTACCACAACTGTCCTCCAAATGGCAGGAATCTGCCGTGTGG
>PVJX010019297.1:6231-35157 GCA_004027295.1 Dolichotis patagonum | reverse complement strand
TGTGCGGCTGACTCGGGGTGTCAGGAGAACAAGAAACTCCCCCGCTGTTGGGGTGGCTGAGAGTGTGGCAGACATTCGGCAGCCCAAAGGAAAGAGACCCTGGCGCATCGGGACCTGCACCATGTGGTTAACTTGGGGTGCCGGGAGAACAGGAGCTCCACCCCTCTCTGGGGGTGGCTGAGAGTGTGGCAGACTTTTGGTGGCCTGAAGGAGAGATACCCTGATGCGTCGGGACCTGCACCGTATGGTTTGCTTGGGGTGCTAGGAGAACAAGGAACTCTTCCCGTCTCTGGGGGCAAGTGTGCTCCTGCCTGTGTGCGGGCTGAGAAACAGACATCTCATGTCGTCCTGTCCCCCATCCTGTGTCCCCCCCTCCCCCTTCCCCCCTGCCTAGCAAGTGGGAGCCAGTGAACTACACATCTTGTGAAAAGATTGACTATGTTATTTAGTATGAGCTCTCCATATGCAAAGATAAGGACAACCATTTGGAAGAAAACAAGAGACAATATGACAGAGAGTGAAGATCTCTGGTTGTCTTGGTTTGAAATTTATGCTTTCTTATGCCCATTCTGTTCTGTTTTGTTGTGTTTAATTTTACTCCCTTTTAAAATTAAATTAAATTAAATTTAAAAAAAGAAAAGTAGTAAACATCAAACTTGAGTAAAATATGATGTTTTCCATTTAATATAGGGATCAGGACAAAGATATTACCTGTTAACTAATCACATATTGCTCTCAGTGATGCCAAACCTTTCAGAACTTTCAGTTATATCCACAGCCTCCAGTGGCACATGTGCCATAGGTTCACCACCACTGTGACCATGGAGGTGTATCTGATGGCTTCACAGAGTGAAAAGAAGCATACAAAATATACAACAGAGTACATGTACATGTCATAAACGACTTCAACTTATTAAATTATTTTATAAAATAACAATGAAAAAGAAATAATTTAATTCTGTTCTTCTTTTTATAAACTTCCTTTAAAATAGTTTTCACCAAAGTATATATTTATGACATGTGAAAGCAGGTCCCTCAGCCATAAAGTGAAGAGTAAGAAGGGGAACAGAATGACCCATGATGCAGGTCCTTCTCACACATTGACAAACTATAAAAAATTTGGCCAAGTGACTCCATCTTCCTGAGTCTTAGTTTCCCCATCTTTTATATGAAGATGGTTATTTCCTTTGAACACACATATATGAGTTATAGAGAATGTAACCAAAGTGCTTGGCTCCTGATACATAGTCCCTAAATGGTAGTAATCACCCTTATTTTTCAAAACAGATTACATGCAAGAAAAGCATAGGTTATAAATCATAGGTTAAATTATCCACATGAAATATTTTGCAGAGGGTTGGACAATGTTGTTTTCTAAATAAAATCAACCATTCTAGTTCAGTGTATTTTAACTTTCTTTAGCACTTCAAACTCTAATAACCAGTCTACTGAATCTCTTATTCCCTTCAAATCTGAGGCAGTTTATAAGCAAAATCTGGTTTGAATGCATTTTTTGTTGTTATTTTGCTTTTTGCCATGCTGGAGATTGAATCCACTTGCATGCTAGGCAAGTACTCTACCAGTGAGCCACGTCGCAAGCCTAAATGCATTCCCAGTGTATCTTTCAGTGCATCAAGTAATGACCAAAATCAAGGGTCCAGAAATAGACTTATCTGACTAAAAGTTTTTATGAAAGAATAGCTATTATACTTTATTGCAAGTGAAATAAAATTAGTATGCTTAGCTATTAGTATGTTTTCTATATAATCATACTCAGAACAACAACAAAAAAGAGTAATCACTGATATAGAAAGCATAAAGAAAAAATATTAAGTATTATAGGTTCTGCTAATGATGGATAGCCCACAGAGTAATAAACATTCACCAAATATTGATTTTACTGTATTTTAATCCAACAAGTCTTTAATTCATTAAAGGGATCCTAAGTACTATTTAACTATGAAAGTAATTATTTCATGCCAAAAATGTACTTTTCTATAGTCTACCAAGTTTTATTACAAGGGAGAAAAAAGGTGAAAGAGCAGGGAAGGAAAGAGGAAAAGACAACAGGGATAAGAGAAAGGAGGGAGAGATATAGAGGTCATACACAAAATTTAAGATGAGTAATGAACATTAGTAAGATGAAAATTCATGGATCAAATGGACACGACAGAAAAGCTAGGATGCAGAGTTCTGATTTAAATAGGAAGTGTCCTCTTAGAGATTCACATATTGAGAACTTGATCCCCAGCGTAGCAATATAGAGAGATGGGGCCTGTAGAGGCAATTGGGTCATAAGGGTGCTAATGTCATCAATGGCTTGGTCCATTAATGAATTCACAGCTGAACAGGCCCTGAGTTGACAGAACTGACATACACATAGTTTGGAACTCTTGCTACAGAATCAAACATTTAGAGCAAAGTATCTGTATATATCACTTGTGCTTAAAGAGGTAACATACCTATTCTAATCCCAGAGCTAAAATACAACTGTATTTCATATCTCTAAAACAATTTTCAATTAGTCTGCAGGAGAATGTTACACATTGTCTGGTTCCCATGAAGGGGAGCTTGACTTTATGACATTTTTGAGCAGCAATGATGAATAATTTCCTTGTACTTTTCCCATATGCAAGTGATTACCTCAGTGCAGGGGAGGGAGTTTGCTCACTTTACTCAAACTTTGATTTTTGCACACCCAGCTTCTTTTCTGTTTTGGCACAAAAGTAAACTACACCATCTGATGTGTTCAAATGATCTCCATACTGTTTACTTTGCTTGAAATATTTTACCCAACAATCTCTCTTTCTTCTCTAACACATTTCTGAATATGTAAACTCTTCCTTATTATTTAAAGCCCAGTTCAAATATCATTTCTATGAAAATTCTCTCATTGAGGCAAAACTTTCTGTAATTTTTATGTGATTATAATTCTTTTACTGTTGGAAAACTCTACAAAGCAGCTCTGAGCAGGCTTTAAAATTAACTACTTGACTTTCTATGTTTATCTGTGAGTCTGTCGCAGGCCTAGGCTCCTTGTCTGGAGATGGGTATTGGATTTATAGTAAGTGAACTTCAGTGAATCACTGGTCCTGGCTGAGAACTGTAGGGGCCTGTGATGCCAGAAACGCCTCAAAGGGCAAGGCCACAGATGAGGATGCCTGGTCCCAATCTCAATTAAGTAGATAGGGACTACAGCTGCAGGCATCTCACTCCTGCTGTCTTATTCCCACCATAAATGTCATAATGGAGATAAAACGGTTCTCCTAAATTGGCATAATTTTCTACTTCGGGAAGTCTGTGTTTGAAGTGACTCCCAAGGTCCTGCTCAGTTCCCACACTTTCCTCACTGTCTCCTCTCTTTGTTTCAAAACTTAATAAATATGGACCACCCAGAGAAGCTCTTTGTCTCAGCCCCCAGAGTCTTGAACTTTGTAAAGAGTTTTGATTCTCCTAGAGCCCTAAAATCATACTACTCATCTCATTTATCTAAGTTTTTTACCATATACTCATTTGGGAGATTGGGGATATTGGCAAGGTCCTTGATATTTTATTAGGCCTTAGGATATAAATAAAGTCTTATTAACTAGTACTAATCATGAACACAATACATGGCCCAGATTTATTAAAGTTATATCACATAAATGTGTCAAAAACTGAGGTGAGACATGGATCCAGTTTCTCTCCATTCTGTCTACTCCACCCAGTCTTCCCATTAGACTACTTTATATCTTTATTATTGCATATTTCTTTCATCTCTCCTTTATATCCTCTTGAATAAACCAAATTGGTTGAAGTTTTTTTAATAATTGTTTTATAATGTTTATTGAATCTAAATTATAGAGAACTCTTCTTTCAGCCATGATAAGATACTGGTACTGAAGCAGCCCCTCTCCCTGACAAATATAAATTGAGCAAAATGTTGGACAACAGGAGGTATAAAGTAGCCCTTGACAGAAAGGAGTCATGGGTGAAGCAAGACTCTTGGATTTCTTTGCCCTTGACCTGGTAAGAATTGCCTGACCACAACAGTGAGCAGAAATTCTAGTAGTAAAAGACAGTCATTCTGAACTATGGAAACAGAGATTATGGTTTAGGCTGCCACAGTGACTGGAACTATAAGGAAATGCCCCACAGAGAAAGAAGTGTATAGAGAGGCAAGCCAGATGTCTGGTTAGGGCTCCCCAAATGTTCCTTGCTGAGCAGGAGCTGGGCATGTGGTGAGACTTTAGGGAGCCTGCTGGAATAGATGGTACTAGGCTGGAAGCAGAAATAAGATGAGTCCAGGAAGAATCTAAGAGACTACAGAGTTCTCTCTGAGCCAGAATGGGGACACCTCATCTATACTCCAGGTATCAGACTGTGACACCAAAAAGGTATACTTCATAAGCAAAGCCTCTTGAGTGCTAGGATTACAGGCATGCACCACCACACCTGGCTTCATAATACATTTATAAAGACTCATAGATCAGAAAAATCACAATGGAACTAGAAAATACTTGGAACTGAAATGTATTGAAAATATAACATCAAAATTCTATTACCATCAGTTCTAACATGTTGTGTCTTATTGGGATTTTAATATATATGAGAGTATAAACAAATTTTTTTATGAAAAATGATATATTATAGTAGCCATTGATCATTCTCTGTTATTTGGTTCAGAATGTTCTGTAATTCTTTCATTCTTTTGAATGGTTTTATATTATTTTGTTATGTATGATTATTGTATTTGAAACTATGTTCAACTATAGCAGAGAAAGAGATATTATGATAGCTACTATTAATGTCTGGTTGTCTTATTGTAAAGTGCTGTGTTGCTTATGTTATTCTGTTCTGATCTGCTTTGTTCGGTCCTCTTGTGTTTTATTCTCTTTAAAATAAAAAAGTAATATATACTTTAAAAAACAACAAAATTCAGAAAATAAAATAAAGCAGTGATTTAAGGCATATACATTGTATTATAAAACAAAATTAGCTTATTTTCAAAAGAAACTAGAAAATGCTAAAGAAACTAAGTCAATAATTAACAGATATTTAAAAAATGAGAACAGAAAATTAAATAAAAATGGAATAATAGAGAAAATAAACTCAAAATTCATTCTTTGAACATTTATTAGAGCTGATAGAATTACTAGGAAAATTGACAAAGAAATGAGAGAAAAAACACAAATTACTATTTTTCAAAATGAAAAAGGTTTTACTATGTATTTTCCAGACAAAAGAATAGACTATGTATTATGAAAAAATGGTGCAAAAAATTGACAACCTAGATAAAATAGACCAATTCCTTCAAAAATTGCCATAGCTAACTCAAGACAATCAATCAAAAGTATAAAGGTTTTAATTAAAAACCTACCCATAAGACATAGCTATAGGCTCAAATAACTTCACTGGTGAAATTCAATCAAGGAAATGTTTATATTATACAATCTGAGGAAACTGAAAGACAACACTTCCTAGCTCATTTTAAAAGAACAAATATCACTCATACCAACACCAAAGATCCAAAAAAACAAAACATACAGATCAATATTAAACAGAGAAACAAAATTCTCATCAAAATTTTAGCATACTAATTCCTGATAAGCACAAATTTATAATATATCATGACCAAGTAGAGTTTATCTAAGTGTATAAAATTGTCTTGATATTAGAAAACCAGACCACATAATAATGTACCCTATTGATTAGATAGAAAAGAAAAACAAAAGATATGGAAAATTACTTGAAAAATTCAACACATATTTATCCCCGATGAAAACTGTCAGCAAATATAAGCCAAAGGAACTTCTCAATCTGACAAAGGGCATCTATAGAAGCCCAAAGCCACCATCATACTCAAGTAGTAAAGGGCTGGATGTTTTTCTGCCAGGATTATGAAACAGGTCAATATGCTCAATCTCACCATTTCTATTTAACATTATACCTCAAGTCCTAATCACTGCAATAAGACAGAGTCAGAAAAAGAAACAAAAGTGTCCTTATTCAGAGTTATGACCATCTCATGTAGAATCTATTAAGAAATCTAATAAAACATTATCAGAACTAATAACAATTTGCCAAGGTCACAGAATATGAAATAAATATCTGACAATAAATGTAAGTTGTATATATTAGCCACACTGGAATATAAAGTTTAAAACACTATTTAGAATGCCATAAAACACTTAAAAATTAGTTTAGTGGGAATGCAAAAGCTCTATATTAAAAAGCTTTAAAATACTCCTGAAAAAAACTTAGAGAAGATCTATCTAAATAGAGAGGTAAATTATGCTCATAGACTACAACACTCAATTTGAGATGTCATTTCTTCCAAAATTGATCTCTAAATTCAATACAATCTCAATCAAATTCCCAGTTTTTGATACAAATTAAGAAGCTGACTCTAAAATCTATATAAAAATCCAAAATATCTGGAACGACCAAGATGATTTTGAAAAAAGTAACAATCCACAGGTTTTAGTTTCTGAGATTTTAAGATACACTGTAAAAGTCTATAATATTAGGTAATATAGTATCTTTTGTTAAAGAGGTAAAAATATACAGACCATCAGTGGTTCAAAAATAGAGTCCAGAAGCAGACCCACACTTACACAAGGGCAACTACTTTTCAATAATGCAAAGGCCATTCAAAGGAAGAGAAAAGAGAGAAAGTTTTTCAATAAATGGCATTTGAATAGTGAAACCACTTGCTAAACAACAGACTTCATTATATAACTCACATTTAATTGGAACAATGAACTCAAAATGAATCATAGATATAAAATCTCAAACTGTAATACTTCTAGAAGGATGCACAGGGGAATGTCTTCCTAATTTTGGTAAGCAAGAATTTCATAGACATGAAACAATATTAACTAATCATAAAAGGAAAATAAATATTGGATTTCTGTTTTTCAGAATAAAAAGAGCAGAAAAGAAAAGGTTTGGCACATAAAATGAAAAGATATTTTCAAAAAATTTATCTGATTAAGGACATGCCTGCATCAAGATATATCTGATGACTTAATAATAAGAAAACAAGCAATACATTCAAAAATGAGCAAAACAATTTCTGCTAATGAGTACTCGACAAAAGAAAATATATGAATTATCAAAAAGCACATGAAAAAGTACCCATCACTGTTAGCCATGAGGAAATGCAAATTAAATCTACAATGAAGTACTACTACACAACTACTAGGTACTAAAAATGAAAAGACTGACAGTGGCAAAGGTGAGAAGATTCTCATTCATGTAGGTGAGTGTATAAAATGGTATGACTACTAGGAGGGAAAATTTCTACTTCTAGTCATCTGTTTGAAAGAACTTGTAAGTTCACAGAAACATACACA
Source organism: Dolichotis patagonum (assembly GCA_004027295.1). Taxonomy (NCBI): domain Eukaryota; kingdom Metazoa; phylum Chordata; class Mammalia; order Rodentia; family Caviidae; genus Dolichotis; species Dolichotis patagonum. Next base: position 27,820 of record PVJX010019297.1, on the reverse strand, counting down.
TAATTGTTGACAACAGTTGTTTCATAATAGCTAGAAGCGAAAAAAATACTCAACCATGTAATATCAGATATTGGTAATCAAATCATGATACACTGGTGCAATGGCAGGCCATTCGTCAATAAAAAGAACTACTGACGTGTACATCAAGATGAGTAAGTTTTAAGTGCATTATGCTAAATGAAAGAAGCCGCACACAAAAGGGTATATATGAAATATCCACTGCCTTTTGAACAGTTAAAATCATCTACAGTAAGAGAAAGCAGGTCTGTAGTGTCTGAAATGGAGGATGTGGGAGATAGGGTACTGACCAAAGGGACACTAGGATACTTTCCTGGGTGACAGAAACATTCTTGAAAAGAGAGGCAGTTGGATGGATGTTTGCATCTTCTTTTAATTATGGGTAAATTTTGTTTTATAAAATTATATAACAAAGATCTATGTTATATTAAAAGCTTAAAATTTCTGTGCGAAGATTGAATGCTCTAAAGGAAATATAATACGTAATTCAGATATCTAATAGATAATAAAATTGGAGACACAAAATATCATATTTGAAGGCCTATTATAAATATTTTTAAAATAGAATAATATTAAAATTTCATTGTAGAATTATCTATACAATTTTTACAAAGAAAAGCAATAGTTTTCTGAATTTGGTTCTCTGACGTATTCTTGAAAGGTTTACAAAGTTTTCTTACCTACATTGTTATTTGTACAATATTCACTTTTCCTCTCTTGACGACATAAAAGGCTCTTTCTAAAGCAATACCAATACTGAAAATAGTGCTAAACTTTAGTTTCCTTTTGTGTTTTTAAACAAAGCACAAGTAATTAATTTGAATGTGTTTTCGTAGAAGGATATTCATATGTTGTCATGGTATTTATCACATCAATAAAAAAATAAAAACATAAAAATATGTCTATGCTTTGCTTTTGTCTTAGTTGCCAAAGGAAATTCATACCCAACAGTAATGAGCTTGTTATCATGGTCTAAGACCATTCACAAAGAGATGAAGAAGAAAAGTACATTTCTTCCACCCTCTACAGTCAACTGAATTAGCAATGGAAAAGCGCATCTCTGAAGATCAAAGACAACTGTTGGCAGAACTCACATATTTTTTTTCCTGACCAACCTCAAAAAATTATTTTAAAGTAAAGAAAAAAACAGAGAAAGTATGCAAACATTTTTAAAGGACTACTACAAAATCACAGAACTAGATTTTTCCATAAATGACAACATTTCTCTACTTTTGCTAAGCATTTTCAAATAAGTTTTGTTACTTATCGTTAAGCTCATGATCAAAAGGAAGTCAGAAACATGGATAATCCTCCTACCCACACAGGAACGAAACTATCAGACAAACGAGATTGGAGCATCAGAAATAGGATAAAATGATCTCATAGACAGAGGAATGTGTTACATATGGTGACCTAGATGTTAGATAAGTGCTCTACCACTTCCCTGCTTTGCTTTGAAGGAAAACTTACATGATTTTCCAATTACCATAAGGATCAACCTACAGTGGTTTCTGAAATCTCTTAGGAGACTTGGTTTTTTAATGAATCCATATAGCCTTGGATTTTCTAGATATACAATAAACAGCCACTCAAAGAAGCATTGTGGGCTTTTGTTGTTATATTTGACTTAACATTCTTCAAAGGAAAGACTCAAGAGGTGATATAATTTAATTATAAGTTTAATTTCTCCCTTAGGAAAGAAGTAGTCCTAACCAAAATCTGACTACAATTAGGGTTCAATGGTCACAATCACTTCCTTTTCTTTTCCTCAGTTGACCAATTCAAATGAATGTGAAACTAGTCAAGGCAAAACTGTGCTTGGATATCAATAACCATATTTTAAATTTGCTAATGTCATGGTCCTCTATAGTTGTAATGTATTGGTAATATCTATTGTCTCTTTCTTTTAAACCTTCTCTGACTCTGTGAAACAGACAAACGTTATCACCCCACTTAGAGAAGGGCAGACAAGGAATCAGACAGCTGGAGTTCAGTTTTGAGTTTTACTTACTTCAGATATGGTCAAGATAATATTGGAACCCTTTCAATCTCTGATAAGCCCTAGTTTCTCTACAGAGAAAATGTCAGTTTAGAAATAGAGATAATTTTAAGGGACTAGAAATATCACAATTAAGCATTTTGTTCAGCATTTCCATTCTAAGACCAGAAGACATAACAAATTTAATAGGATAAGTGGACAGTGCTTGGATACCTATATGTACAAAAGTATAAAAAAATGTTAAACAGTAAGAAAGTAATTTTAGAAGTAATATTAGACACACTAAAAATCTTTTCCAGAGGAAAAATATCTGAGCATCAATAGCAGAAAATTTAGATTTCAAGGCATAAAGAATAAGAGAGGCTATCAATTGCCCAAAGTATTCTAAGAGATTATGAAGCTAGGACAAGACACAAGACCTAGCTTCCTCACCTATAACTTTCCTTCGTGTTATGAATAATACTTCCCATCACAAGCAGTTACAAGGTCATCCACCATTACATCCTGTAATTCTACGGCAATTTATGGACTAAGATTTGACTTTTAGAGTTTTTGATGAACTATAAAGACAAAATTTCATTAAAGTCACTGGAATTTCTTAGTAAAAACAAAAAAAATTAGATAGATAGATAGATAGATAGACCCTAGATCTGTTTTAGTCAGAATTTCTGGATGAAACTCTAATAGCTGGATTTATAATAAAACAATTCCCTCTACTCTAAGTTTTCACTGAACATTAGAGTTGGAGAATACTGTCCTCACCAAATTGAAATTTTAAAATAGAAACAGAGCTCTTTCCTGCTATTTCTTCTACATAAACCCTCTTTGTCCTTTCCAGTTATTATTTCTTAATTTCCTACTTCTAGAAACCTTTTCTTGGCTCATTCCAGGATGACTGATGAAAAACAGCACTAAATACTCATGAGGACAGGGATAAGGGACTGGAGATTAGGAAAGTCTAGCAAAGCTCATGGTTAGCCTATACTGTTGTGCTTGTGATCATTCCTGGCCATTTCCCTGGGCAGTTGTAAACCTCTCTCTTTTTAGAAAACATGAACACCACAGTTCTACTGTAGCTCTGAAATGATGTTAGCAACCACAACATGTGCAGTTCATCTCCAGCATTTTCAATGGCTAATCAAGACACTGGCAAAAAAAATGGATTACATTTTGCAAATTTTATTTAATTTGGCCCCTAAAGTAACTAGCTGTGTATTCTTGGGAAGATGAATTCAGAATTCTAGAGTGCTGTCTCCCTCTTTTAAAAATTAATTGGACCGGGTTTGTGTTTTGTACTTTCCTGATGGACCATAAAAATATATTTACATCACTAGTACAGACACAAATATATTACAAACAGATTTCAGGAAGTGGTACTTAACTTTGTTTGATGAACTCTTAGACGGCCATTCTGTTCTATTATCTTTCATGCCTTGAACAAATACACTTATGAATGAATCATTAATTACAGTTTGAAAAATGGTGGGCTAGATGTTATGCAAATTTTCATCTAATATTAATGTTGAGAATGAATCAAATATATTCCTGTATTCCTGTTTATTCTTTTTTTTGTTTTGTTTTGTTTTGTTTTGTTTTTTGGTACTGGGGATCGAACTCATGACCTCACGCTTGCCAGACAGGCGCTTAAGCCACTGAGCTAAATCCCCAGCCCTCCTGTTTATTCTTTTAAGGTCTCCTCTTAGTAGGATTATATATTATATATTAATGTATCTGTAATAGATGTTAATGAATTACAAAATTATAATTTAAATTGGTAAAGTTAAATCATCAATTATATTGTCACAGGATTCAAATATTTTGTACTTTAAATTAGCAAACACTGAAGATTCAGCCTTATAATCGGTCCCTGAGACTTTCTTAAGAGTTTCTACTCACTACAATTTCGCTTGTTACATCTTTCAATTTTACTTCCTCAGGCACCTCTGGTGGAAAAAGGGAGTCAAAGTAAAACAAGATGCTGAGCCAATCTCTCCGATCTCTTTCCTTCCTCCCAAACATATAATTTAGGGGTGACATCATGGCCATCTGGCATGAACTACAGATGCAGAAGTAACTGGATTTACATCAGGAAATTTCACCTTTATCAGACGAAGACAGGAAAGATTTTAGTGGGGAAATGCATGATGGTTGAACCAGACAACAACAACCAAAACCATAATTATTGCTCTGAAATTACTTCTGCTGGAGCAATAAAAGAAGTTAAGGGCCAATGATTGAGCCTCTATTGCTTATTTTCCCTGACATGTATTATTCTGTAGAAGACATCCAAAATAAGGTGATAACTGAAAAGAAAGAGTCCTAACATTTCTGTATTTTCAAAGCAGCATTTCATCCTGCCTCTGCTATCCGGGAGAGCCGGCCCTTTGTCTGGCTGCCACCAGCCTCACTTCCATTTCAGTCTCCTGAGCCCAGCCCTTCCCTAAGAAATACTTTGGGGCCACCTTCAATAATTTATGGGGGCAAATGTCCTGTCCTGATCTATGGGAAACTGTGACAGGCTCCGGAATTATAAGATGAAGGTCATGGGGCTTCCTGGATCCAATCATCTGGTTGCTATTTAGAATGACTTGACTACATCAGTCTGACCTATGAGTTCATCTGGCAAACGGCTGAGCCAAAGGACAAAAAGTACACATCTCCTCATCTGTGATTTCAGCCCTGTCTGAATCAAACGGAGGCTAACAGAGTGATCAGCACATAAGGAAGAAGACTAGAGAATCTTTGGAGTTGCTGACTCAATTTCATTTTTTTCTCACCTGAATAATTAGAGAACTTCCACCTATTTTATTTAGGTTTTCATCTTTTCAAATTCAGACCAGAAGCTAAACACAACTGGAAACCACTAAGCACTAGTTTTACCACTTTTTGTTATCATTTCTTTTACTTCTTGCTTTTATTTGGGGATGAGGTCTTCTGGGGATTGAATCCAGGGCCCAAGTACAATAAGTACATACTCTACCTCCCACCCTTGCTCACTCACATGGCAGTTGCCTTTCCTCCCCAGCTTCTACCCTTCTTTACATTTTACTTTATCTTATCTTTTATTTTATCTTACCTTCTGAAGACATTTATAACTGAAATATTTCTTCCCTTTTTTATTATGTATATTTCTGATGCATAGTAAATACATTTGTCATTGGGAAGTGTTACGTAAACATACCGTGTCTTGATCCTTTTTAGTTCCCCTCCCTCTCTCCAGTCTCCTCTGTCTCCAGGTCCCCTTCCAATCTCTACAAAGTCTATCTTCCTACATCCTATCTTCCATCCTTTATTTATAAAATATTTATGACTTGAGAATCTCATGTAAGATAAATCATGCAATATTTAACCTTCCAAGTCTGACTTATTTCATTTAGCATTATGGTCTCAAATAAAATAATTTTCTGTGGGATGACTCAGATTTATCCTTCTTCGTGGCTAAGTGGTACTCCATTCTGTATATATACACTGCATTTTCTTTATCCATTCATCTGTTGCTGGGCAGGTGGAATGATTCTATCATTTAGCTACTATGAGTTGTTCAGATATAAACATGGGTATGCTTGTATTACAGTAATGTGACGTCTTTAACCTTTGCAGGAAGATACCCAGACAAGGTACAGACAGATCAAGTAGACCCATACTTTTAGTTTTCTGAGGAATCTCACATTGATTTCCATAGTGGTTGCACTAGTTTACATTCCTACCAACAGTATAAAAGAGTTCCTTCGCCCCTTGACATCCTCAGCATTTTTTTTTATTTGTGATGACAGTCATTTTTTCTGGAGTAAGACAAAAGCTCAGTGCTGTTTATATTTGCATTTCTCTATTGGCCAGTGATGCCAAGCACTTTTTCAAGTACCAATTAGCTATTGGTACTTTTTTTCAGAAGTGTCTACTCATTTCAGTTGCCCATTTTTGGATTGGGTCTTTTTATTTATTTATTTATTTTGTTTTGTTTTTGTTTTTTTGGTACTGGGGATCGAACTTACAACCTCAGGCTTACCAGGCAAGAGCTTGAGCTGCTGAAATAAATCCCCAGTCCTAGAATTGGGTTTTTTATTTTGGTGTCTGTTTGAGTTCTTTATATATTCTAGATATTAGTCCTTTGAGAAGTAACTAACAGAATTTTTTCTCATTCTATAGGTTGTCTCTTCACTCTAATTGCTTCTTTTGATTTGCAGGGGCATTTTAAGATAATATAATCCCATTTGTTGATTTTTTTGGTGTTATTTCTTGTGTAACTGTGGTTCTGTTCACCCAATGATACTCCTGAAGATGTCCATATCTACATCTTCAAGAGTATCACCAACGTTTTCTTCCAATAGATTCATTGCTTCTGTTTTTATATATAACTCTTAACCTATTTTGATTTGATTGACACTGCAGGGTGATATGTATGACTTTAGATTTATTTCTCTACATTTGGATAACCAAGTTTCACTTGATGTTATCCCAAAGGTCAAGAAGCAATGGATAATCAATTTTCCCACAACCATTTGTTAAAAAGTCTATCTTTTTACCAGAATATTTTTTGGTCCATTTGTCTAGGATCAGACAGCTGAAGGTATGTGGGGTTGGTTGTACATCTTCAATTCTGTACCATTCTCAAACATGTCTGTTTTTGTGCCAGTACTCATGCTGTTTTTATCATGGTACCTTTATAATATTATTTGAAATCCAGGACTCTGGTGCCTCCTGATTTGTTTTCCTTTACCTAGGATTGCTTTTGCTATTCTAGGTCTCTTCTTGTTCCATTAAAATTTTAGCATTATTTTTTCTATTTTTCTGTGAGGAATGATGGCATTGCACTAAATCCATATATCAACCATGGTAAAATTACCATTTTGAAAATATTATTTCTGTCTGTCCAAGAACAGGGGTACTCTCTATTTCCTGATGTCAATTAGCTTTTTCAGAATACTATAGTTCTTGTTACAGAGGTCTTTCATGTTCATAGTTAGGTTAGTTCTTGTAATAAATATTTTTGAGGCTGTATAAATAGGACAGTTTTATTGATTTCTTTTTTCATTGGGTTCATTGTTTGCATGTAGGAATACTATTTGTTTTTGTGTATTGATTTTGCATCGGCCTTCTTTGCTAAATTTGTTAATTCTAGGTATTGTTTGGTGGAGAGTTTTGAGTCTTCTATGTAAAGGAATGAGGATAGTTTGACTATTCCTTACATATACCAATCTGTTTTATTTCTTTTTCTTGCCTTATTGCTCTGACTAAAATTTGACTACTATATTGAACAGGAGTGGTAAGAGTAGACTTTGTCTTGTTTCTGATCGAAATTTAACTGTAAGATCCTCCCTGCCAGATTATTTTGATTGCTTTTGGTTGTTTCTTCATTAAACATTGCCTTGTAAGCTGTTGTGATACTAATAAAGTTGCTGCACTCATTACAGAGCTTACTTTGCATATTATTACAAAGACTTCCAGGATATTTTGAGGAGGCTTTGCCTGAATTATATGTTATCTAAGATACAGCTAGTAGATTCATGCAGCAAGTGAAAATTATGTTCATCCATGATGAGAACCAGAAGACATTTCAAAACTCAACAAATCCAATCTTTTAATTACACAGATGAGAAAACTAGCCTAGAGAGTTCAAGCAACTTATTTTAAATCAGATATTCACTGTAGTTTGGAGCCAAATATATGAGGCAGATAAAACTATGAAAGTATGGAAAGTTGTGTGCACATTATAATTTCTTGAGAAACCAATTTTTGTATTTGGATATTAACCACCTGAACAAAGTCCAGGGAACTTGTCAACCACACAATATAACCTACTATGAATCCTGGGAGTTCTGCATGGGCTGAATACTAGTCTTATAGAGAGGGTTCCACCAGAGAGAAAAGTATATGATTCTCTTGCATTAAAGATTCTGGAGAGATCTAATCAACTTTCCAAGACACCAAACATGGATTACTACAGAGAATAGCTTTTTTTGTGTGGAATGCAGAGTAATGACTGAACCCTTTGAAGGAGACATAAAGGAGAAATTGAGGAGAGCTCCTGAGTTGGAGTTTTTTAAGTGATTATAGGATGTAGAGTTTTAAAAGATGGAGACCTGGAGTTGTGTGAATGTAAGTCTGTGTCAGAAGGTGCATATCCAGGAACAAGGAAAGCTCAACAGTCCTTCCTGAGAGTTTTTAAGATGATCACCCTACGATCTGAGCAATTCAGAGGCTGTGGGGTGCTGGGGAAGCAGTCATCAGATGCCTACTATGGATCTGCACCGAGTGACACTTCTGTTCATTGAATATCTTTATACATATGAAGCAAAACGGAAGTCCAGAATCACTAAAAAATGTACACATCACTGGTGGGAACAGGAACCTAATGAAACAGGACATCCTTATAAATCCCACAGGCTCTCCAGCTGGAGGCAACTCTGGTTTGCATGTTACCTCAAAGACTCTGCCTGCAAAGCTATCTCCTGCACTGCATTGGCAAGGAACAAAGTAATTATAAGAATTAAAATGCAACAAAATGAATACATGATCCAAATGTTCACTTTCATTAGGTCCAATTTAGAAATGTGTATTTTGACATGGAAGCTTCCTTTTCTTCTTGTAGATTTCTATGCTGCATTTTTATGTCATTTTTTCCCTCTAATTTCTTATAGTAAGACTCAGTCTCACTGGGGGAGCAGTGACCAAATGCCTACTATTATTTTGATTTTTTAATTTTTATTTTGATACATTTTTAACCTTTCAGGAAAGTTGTAAGAATAGGTTCCCAAATTCTTTTCACCCAGATACATTTTCTACTCATATTTGCTTTCATTGCTTTACAGTTCTCTCTCTTGTTCTAGCTGTCCCTCTTGTTATCTGAATCTCCTTACAGAAGTTTCTAGACATTTACTGTTACAATCTCCAATGTACTATTCCCATGCAACTTTTTTTTAATAAGCTACAAGGCTGGCCTTCATTTCTCCATCTTCCTGCGTCAGCTTCCTGAGTAGTTAGGATTACAGGTATATAGCCACCATATCCAGTCACTGTATAATTCATAATATCACAAACATTGCCTTATAAAACCACAGAATTTAATGTTGATAAAATGAAGGAAAAACCAACATGCATACAACACAATAAAATCATATCTACTCATTAATCTATTTTTAATATGGAAAATACTTACACGTTTCATTTCAAATGTAACTTTCGTTATGTGCCACAGATTTGGGAATAAGTATATGCATTTTGTTTTAGGTATCAGTACTGTTTTACAATGGAGAAAATGAGACCAAAAACAAAAGGGTGTCTGGTTACCTTTTGTTTCATCAATTGCTGTATAGCTTATTGAGAAGCCTTCATAAGCGAGGTCAGAATCAGCCACAAATATCAGCATTACTGAGTTGGTACTGCTGGTAAGAGAGGGTGGAATGGATTTTCCACAGTATCTATACCAAACCAAGACAGAAAAGATACATTGATTTTCAAAATTTTAGTATATTTGAAATGAAGTAATAGAAATTTAGACTAGTAAATATGATAATGGATTTTTTTATAATCTAGCTCCCGTGAATCTTAAAAGCAAACATCCTTCAGGCAAAAATATTTACAAAATTACTCAACACGACCATAGTGTTCACGATTACTTTGCTGAAATGGTTTTGTCTGTGTCTGACTGAGACTTAGCATGTATGAGGATTTTGATTAAATGAGGAAGTATAAGCTATACTACATTTTCATATAGCATGTTAATGAATTTATTCACAAAAAAGTCATAAACATAAACAACAAAGGAAACAATACATCTTACACTCATAAAAGCCAAGAATGATGGGGTACAACTATAATCTCAGTGCTCTGAGAGGCTGAGGCAGGAAGATGGTAAACTCAGGTCCAGTCTGGGCAACTTAGTGACTTAGGGAGACCCCGTCTGAAATATTTTTATTAAAATGCTGGGGATATAATTCAGTGCAAAGGCCCTGAGTTCAATCCCCAGCATACTGCAAAAAAAAATTTTTAACAAATAAACTTATAGAACAAAGGATCAGTTCTATAGTTAAAGGCACTGTGATCATGGGCAGGTTATGCAATCTCAGTGCCTCATTTTGTCCGTCTCTAAAATGAGCATGTTGATAATTCCTACATCACAGTCATTCTGGAAAATTTGATCCATTAAAATGCTGTATATGAAACAGACCAGTGCTTGGAAAATTAATTCCTACATAAGTTAATTAATAGGAAATCTGTTGCCTTTAAACAGATGAGCTATGGCAAAGCAAGTCCTTAATTATTAAGCCATGGCACATTTTTGCTGAACAAAAGCAATTTTGTGCAGATATAATACTGTGTTATTGATGAAAGTAAGGCTGCAATAAAAGACATTATGGTATGTGATTTTCACCTGGAGAGAAACCTTTTATGAAGTAAAGAAGAAAAAAAAACAATCCAAATAAACTTTATAAAATTAGACAAGTGGAATGAGAGAGAAAAATAATATAAAAACCAAAATAAGATGAAATAGGGGCTGGAGATTTAGCTCAGTGGCATAAACACCTGCCTTGCAAGCACGCGGCTGTGAGTTCGATCCCCGATTTAAAAAAAAAAAAAAAGATGAAATACTAAATATTTGAAATGGATGGTTTAAGTGTTACTGGAAAGAAGAAGAAAATTTGGTGTAAAGTCGTACTGCTTAAAAAAAAGTTTGCTGGGGCTGGAGATTTAGCTTAGCGGCTTAAGAGTTCGATCCCTTGTATGGATTAAAAAGGGGGGGCTGTTATTTTAATCAAAATAAAGGCAGATGAATTAAACAAATTTTTGCATGTACATCGCTATAATCTACTACAGAGGAGCAAGATCATTACACAAATTATATATTTTGCAGTGGTTACATACATCTCCAAAAAAATATTTTAAATGGAAGATTAAAATAAGTAAAAAGCAAAAGACACAGAGGGAGAATAAAACTCGAAGTAAAAATTAAGAAAATAATAAAAATGTTTTTAAAAGTTAATGAAAAAATTATAGACAATGCAAAAAAGGAGAAATAAAAAAGCAAACAGTACAGTTCAGTTTCCAGCAAAGATATAATAAGGTCTAGATTTAACCTTGCACCTGAAAAAACTCAAATTCAGGACAAAACGTATTTTCAAAAATATTTTTTCATGACATTAGCTATGAAGTAATGAAGGACACCTGTCCTGCGGGGGCAGGAAACAAATGAGTTCTAAAGTAACACTGGAAGGCATGAAGCAACTTAACTATAATTCAGGGCAAAGCTCAAGAATATTTACAGGAATATCATTATGTCTAGTGCCAAAAACTTATCAATATTACCAGGCATAAAAAGAAGTAAGAAAGTGTAATTCATAATGACATGGAAAATAAATCAATTAAAACCTGGCAAGAAATCACATGACTGAATTAGTAGATTGAGACATTAAAATATTTATAACTGTATCCCATAAATTTAAAAATTTAAAGGAAAAATTAATGTATATAGAGTATATATTCATACATTGCATAGTGCTTGGAAAATTGAATATGTATATGCAGAAGAATGCAATTAGATGCTCACCTCTAACTATGCAAAAGAATCAACTCAAAATGGTAAAGACTTAAATATAAAACCTAAAACTATAAAACTACTAGAAGTTGTTATAGGAGAAAAGCATCACAGCATTGATCTGGGCAAGGGTGTTATGGATAAGACCTCAAAAGCACAGGCAACAAAAACTAAAATTGATAAATAGGATTATATAAAACCATACATCTTCTGCACAGCAAACAAAACAATTGATACAGTAAAGAGACACCCTATCAGATATCCAATATCTGATATTGTATATCAGATCTGCAAGCTCTATACCTGACAATCAATTTATAGCCAAAATATACAAAAGATTCAAAGAACTCAACAAGAAAAAAGCAAATAATCTGACTTTTAACAAATGGACAAAAAGCCTAAATAGACATTACTCAAAAGAAGACATAGAAATGGCCAACAATCATTTGAAAAGTCAGTCAGCATCATTAATCAAGGACACACAGATCAAAACCACAGTGAGATATCACCTCACACCTGTTGAAATGATTGTTATAAAAATAAGACAAATGTTGATGAGGACACTGAAATAGAACCCACATACACTGTTAATGGGAATATAAATTAGCACAACCATTATGAAAAACAATACAGAGGTTCGTCAAAAATTAAAAACAGCATTATCATACAATCCAGCAATGCCAATACTGAATGTATATGTGAAGAAAGTGAAATCATTATGCTGAAGAGATATCTGCCCTGTAGTGTTCACTGCAATATTATATACAATGGCCAAGATGTGACTAAAGAAAATGTGTCATAAATATACACAATGAAATAGTATTCAGCCATTTTATGGCTGAAATCCTGTCATTTGCATTGATGTATATAAATTTGGAGGGCATCATATTAAATGAAATAAACTAGTCACAGAAAGTTAAGTGCTACATAATTTCACTTATGTATAGAATGTAAAAAAGATCAATCTCACATAACTAGACAGTATAATAGTATAGTATTTATCAGAGGTTATCATATTTGGTTGGAGGGGTAAAAATAACCAGATGTTAATTAAAGAACACATAATTTCAGAAGGAGCTGGGTATGGTGGCACTGTAATCCTCAGCACTCGGAAGGCTAAGGAGAAGGATTGAGGCCAGCCTCAGGTACACAGAGAGTTCAAGCCCAGACTAACCTGTGTAGCAAGGTCCTGTCTCTAAAACCATAACAAAACAAACAAAACATCCAGAAATAAAACAACGACAACAACCCCCCCCAAAACTCATTTCAAAAGGAGAAATAAATTTCTTAAAGTTTGTGGTCCAGTAAAATGACTCCGGTTAATAGTGTTATAGTATCTCTTTGAAAACATGGAGAGTGGATATTTTAAGCTATTACCACTAACCATACCTTATGTGAGATACACATTTGTTCACTAGCTAGACTTAGCCACTTCATGATGCACATATATTTTAAAATATGATATGCAAGATAAACATATACTGTCAATTTTTAAACAAAAAAAAAACAATAGGAAATGCCAGTAAAGGTGATTTTGTCCCTTTCTATATAAAAATCTATAAAACAATAAATAAGCCTCCAAATCCAGCATAAAAAGCAAAATAAAATAACCTCACCTCCCAAGATAAGTCCCAGAGCCAGTATCACGAACTTCCAGGTAGTCACTTGTACAATTGTAATGAAACTCCAAACGAAATTCATTAAACACCAAACGAATCAGATGGTCACGCTGGACTAATATATTCCAGGTACAGTTAACACCACTGGGGTAAATATTTGGATGGCCAGGACTTTTAATGATTCCAGATGACTCGGTAAGAGTTTTTCCACATACTGTTAAAATAAAAATAATGATAATTATCAAATCAGGTGACCAACAAGCTACCTGGATTTCAAAATAAAATATGCCAATTATTCCTCCTCAAAACCTCAAAGGAAAAATGTCATTTTTATCTGCCATGTAAGTATAACTTAGTTTTTCTTTTACTAATATATACAAGATAACTATTCATATATGTTGATTGAAAATATACACTTTGTCTTTTAAGTGTTCTTAAAAGTTTTCATAATATAGATGAATTTTATATAATTTATTTCTATTGTTCATTTATTGTGATATGAATATAAATGGAGGAGAAAGAGACCATCTCTTACCCAAATCCTGAGTACCAAACACAGCCGTAAAACCATGATTTTCAGGAGAAGAACTCTTCACGAATGTGACATAAAGAACATTGTACACAGATGCTATAAATGAAGGGATCGCTGTACCACAATACTGTGTATTTTCAGGAGAGCCCAAAACAGAACTGCTACCAATCTGAAGTAAAACATATATATTGTTTATTTTGTTAGACATTTATTTTGGAAAGTTACTTTGAGTATAGTTATGCATGAAATATTTATATTAATATAGTAAAAATCAAATGGATAATATCCTAGTTGCCTCATGAGAAATTCATGCCCATTACTAGTCATTCTCTATTCTCTGGAAATAAGAGCCATAGGCAGCCACTATGCAATTCTCTGTTCTGATAAATTATCTATTCTGGAATGGAATCATACAACATGCGAAATTTTGTTACTAGCTTCTTTCATGTCCTGTGTTTCCCAGGTTCAGCTATGTTGAAGCATTTATCAATATTTCATTCCCTTTTAATGCCATATAGTATTTTACTGTATGGATATACTCTATTTTAATTACTCATTCATCAGTAGATTGGGATTTGTTTCCATTTAAAAATCATGAATAATGTTACGGGTAGAATGTAGACCCAGATGTAAAATTCTCTTGTGCTCAAAGTGGGGCCTTAGGAAGGTGATAGGATGATGGTGGCTCTCCATTCATCAGTGGATAATCGGTAGCTGAACAACCTCTTTGGAGGTGGGGCATGACCTTGCTGCCCCTTTTGCTGACCGTTTCCTGACCTCCTGACTATGAGTGAGTTACTTTTTTCTGCCATACTTCATTACCAGGTCATTTCTCCTTTGAAGTCTGCCAGTCATTGATTGAACCCACTGAAAACATAAACTAAAATAAACATCTGCTTCTTTTAAGCAATGGAGGGTGGATACAAGAGACTAAAACAAATCATTGTTTTATTTACTATTTGTGTATTTCACCATGAATAATGAATTCTTTCAATGTTTCTTGTAGTCTGTGTTATAAGGCTTTTTTCATAGGGTATATTCTTTAATGCCTATTGTTTTAATGCTACTATAAATTAGTTTCCTTGAGTTTTCATTTTCAAATTATTCATTGTTACTGTATTAAAAAAGAAGTGATTGTCAAAATTTTATTTTATAACCTGCAGCCTTCTGGATTTATTAGTTCTATTAGTTCTTTTAATGTGTATGGATTCCTTGTGAATTTCTATGAGTTTATGCAATCTGTAATAGAGATAGTTTTATTCCTTTCTTTCTATTCAAGATGCACTTTATTTCTTTTCCTTATTTAATTGCTCTAGCAAGTATTTTCAACACAATGTTGGACTGAAGTGTCAGGAACAGAAGTCTTTGCCTTTTTTACTGATCATTAGGGAAAAGCATTTGGTATTTCATCATTAAATATTTTATACGTGGGACTTTTTTAGATGCCTTTTTAAGTTAAGGAAATTTCCTTTGTGTTTATTTTGTGAAGTGCTTTCATAGTGAAAATATTTAGATTTTGTCAAATGCTTTTCTGTATCTATTCAGGTGCTAATATTGTTTTGATCTTTATTTTGCTGATACCACATATTATACTTGTTGATTTTTTTGGATATTATAACAACTTAGGCTTCCTGGAATGAACCCTACTTGTTTGTGATATATAATCTTACCTATATGCTGGGTTCAATTAGCTAGTAGTTTGTTAAGAATTTTTATGTCTATATTCACAAGAAATATTGGTTTATGCAAATTATTCTCTTTCACATAACAGATTGGAGCATAGCATGACATTTTTTTTTTTTAGCAATATACAACCAAATACAAATACATCAAGGTTTTGTACTCTACCTCAACATAATCTGTGTCACAGTTAGAACTCCCAATTTCAAAGCCAGTGAAGTTGAGAAGCACTACTTGGCCTTGGGGTTGCTGGATGATCCATCTGCAGGTTCTTTCTCCAGGATACACATTAGGATGAAACGGTGAACGAATGACTCCTTCTCCAGTTAACTCACCCCCACAAGCTATAAATATAAAAATTCACAGAAATAAATAATTATTACTCTTAATTTTATTGAATAATCTAATTCTGCCTAAAGAAATAGTTGAATGTGCCATCTTATGGGAATATATTCTTACCCCTTGCAAATATAATACTATAAAATTTTAAGAAATTAAAATGCCATAGTAAAGTAAGTTAGATATTTAAAAATTAAGCAGAAGTTTCCTTACCAACTTGATAAACAGCTCTGAAGCTAGCTTTCTGAACAGAAGTGTCTATTTTAATCCTGATCCAGATATTATTAGTAATGGATCTAATAGGAGAAAGGATTTCATTGCCACAGACTTTTCCAAGCAAAGTTTCATCGTCTCGAACCTAAACAGGAAAACAAGATAGATCTGTAGTTTTAATCAGTAAAACTATATTGGTAATGTGGGATCATTTGGAGATGAAATAGTAGTAGGTTCAAAGTGGACAATAATGTAATTTGAGTAATATTTATATTTGAAGTAGTCAGTGCATCATTTTTTAGCACAATGCACTAGATATGATAAAATCTAAAGTCAATAAAACTCCCATATAGAGACATTTTAAAGGTATCTTCCGAATAATTTGCACATGTCAAACAAGAAATAAACCTACAATTTTAGACTACTTTGCAAATAACAGAAAATATAAAGCCTGCATATCAAAATATAAACATTTTAGCCAAATTTGTAATCAAAATAAGTTCCTTAATAAATTTTTTATTATTGATTGAAAATAAGAAAGAAAGATAGATGGGGTAATGAGGGTTGGGGAAAGGAGACAGAGAACCTTCAAGGAATCTATTTTATTTTATTTTATTTTATTTTATTTTATTTTATTGTACTGGGAATCAAACTTAGGACCTAGTGCTGGAATCAGTTTTAAAAATTGGAAAGAGTACATTAAAATAAGGGCAAATAAAGTAAAAATAAAAGCAAAACTTAATAAAGTACAAAGGTAAATATAATTCACATGCACATTCAAGAACTTTGGGACAGGCTAAGGGATGATAGGGACATAAAAGATAAGTTTCTTGCAAGTTTAAAAAGAAAACACAAAACAAAAACTAATACAAAAAATTTAAAATATTAAGGTGCTATAATTATAAATATTTTAAGAAATATTTTACATATAATTCTGTATATACTCTATGCTAATATATTTGAATCTTTAAAGTGGATCATTTCCTGAGAGGTTACTAAAATTATGTCAAGAAAAATAAAAATTAAATCTACATAGACATAAGCCAGGGATAAAATTGAAAACATTATCAAACACTCTCCTCTACCAAAAAGAAAAACCTCAGAAGATGTTCTACTCAGTAAGTACTTTTGAACTTTATAAGAAACATAATTCCCATATAAAACTTGCTCTAAGGTACCCTCAATTATGGAACAATTCCCAACTAATTGGTAACAGAACTCTGTTACTAAATCCCAACATAGATAATAAAAATAACTATGAATATATATATATATATATATATATATATATATATACCTAAACACAGTTTTAAGAAAAATGAATTCATGACCCACTGGACAGTGTTAACTTTAAACATCTTTAAACACCAAATCATGTAAGAGAAGAAAGTAATGCCACGATTATTGGAAATTACAAGTTATAAATCCAATAACATAAACCACATGACAGTTCCACAATTGCCTAAAAGTTTGTCAGTACTCTTGGTTTTTGCTTTTGTTCTTCTGTTTTGAGTGGTTCTATCCTGTTGTGTCTTATTAGATTTTATTATGTGTGATGGTATAAACAAATTTTTTAAGGAAAATGAGATATTATAGTAGCCATTGTTCATTTCCTATTATTTGGTTTTGAATGTCCTGTAATGCTTTCATTCTTTTGAATGGTTTTATAATATTTTTGTTATGTTTGATATTATTGTGGGTGAAGGTATGCTCAACTATTTCACAAAAAGAGACATTATGGTAGCTAGTGTTGATATCTGGTTGTCTTGTTGTGAAGTGCTATGTTGCTTGCATTGTTCTGTTCTGATTTGCTTTATTCTGTTCTCTTTTGTTTTATTCTCTTTAAAAATAAAAAAAGATAAGCTCTTAGAGAGTAAAGTGAAAATTTCCTTCATATAATAAGACTACCTTACCTTCACTCACAATATGGACAACTATTTTGAAGAAAACAAGAAGCATTATGGAAGCCCACTGTTGATTTCCTGCTGTCTTTTCTGAAATCCTGTGTTATTCCCATTGTTTTACTCTGCTCTGCTTTGTTTTGTTTTGTTTTAGTTTACTTTGTTTTGTTTTATTCTCTTTAAAATAAAAAAAAGACTGCCTATTTTAAGTAAATAGCCAGTGTCTAACAGTGTGAATGGCCATGAACATTATCTATGGACTTGTGTTCAAATCCCACCTCTGTCACTCACAAGTTGTCTGTTTTTAATAACTTTGAACAAGTTACTATATCTAAACCCAGCTCATGTAATTCTTGAAGCAAACAGATGAAACAGAGTGCGATTTTCTTAGTAAAATGCCTTGTAATGGAAAACACTAATTTGAAAGAGCTATTTTTATTCTCAGCATTTTTAAAGGTGACACATTGGAGGCCTCTCACCATAATCAGGAACATTTCCATCAATATACATACTATCTCTGCAAAATTTGCTCATTTAATTAACCTATCAAGGTATCAAAAGTACCAGACCTGTGCTGGTCATAGCAGCATAATATAGTCACTGTCTACAGGAACTTAAAACAGGCAAGCGTAGTTTTGTTTTGTTTTTAAGCATGATAAGTATGGTGCTCAAGACAGTACAGGGTGCTGTATCTTAACCAGTGGTTCTCAGTAGGT
The DNA here is from genome assembly GCA_004027295.1 of Dolichotis patagonum. Lineage (NCBI taxonomy): Eukaryota > Metazoa > Chordata > Mammalia > Rodentia > Caviidae > Dolichotis > Dolichotis patagonum. The sequence goes on along the minus strand of PVJX010019297.1, from coordinate 9,271 downwards.
ACCATGTGGGAATTTGGGAAATTTACAAGGGCATTTAAAAATTTTCATTTGTAATTAGTATTACAATGATGGTAGGCACTATTTCATTTAGTGATTAAGTATTGAGGACATTAGACAGCCTGAAACCAAGAGTCACAAACAACCAGGATTCGCCTAAGTCCTGTATGATATTCATTTAGATTAAAGCTTTGTTAATATGCATAAAATCTAGCTCCATTTTACATAGTTATAAGTATTTTCCCAGTATTTTAATACATAATGAATTTTCCAGGATGACAATAGAGTATGAAAAGAATTGCTTGTTTGTTTGTTTGTTTGTTTCGTTTCTAGACATTTGTCAAGAGTTGGTCATCACTTCAGAAAGAAAGGTCATCAACTCACTTTCACATCAGCCTTAATTTGTTCACATTATATAACAGTCATAGCATGTTAGGATACAAGCAGCAGACCACTTCATGATACCTTCAGGTAGAGTTTACCTAGACTTCTCACATGTGGAAATTAATGTGGTTTTTATTTTGTTGCTTTACTTTTATTTCTCCTTAACATTATACTTAAAACTTTACAGTTTTTAATATAATGTGTTTAGTAAGCTTATATCATTAATGAGTTATATTTCTGAGAAATAAAAGGGTGACATAAAAAGATCTTAACAAAGACATAAAGCGGCGTATTACAGAATACGTCCCAGCAGAAGTAATCTTTAAAATGAGATTTGAAGGTCAAGTAAGAATTATCTAGGCTGAAGGGAGTGAGTAATAATAAGAAAAATTCTTTGACGTGTAATATCCAAAGATGGTGAGGATATCTTGACATATTTGGATCCATAACTGGTAAAAGCATAAAGTTCTGGAAGATTGCTTATCAGTATATATCACAGGTATTCCATTTCGAATGCTCTACCATAAGGATATTCAAAGTGTAGGCAAAGTTGTGCATGTATCCACATCACAGTATTTCCTGCTGTGATGAGAACTGAAACTGTTATCAAGGTCCAATAATGATGATTAAATAAATAATGGTTCAGCTATATGATCACGTATTACACATACATAAAAGAAACCACATGCCTGTCCTCTGACTCAGCCACATACCAACTCCCTTCTCCAAACTTTCACAACATCTGGTAACACAAATTTCTCAGATTGAAGTAAAGTTATGCTAATGTGCTCACTAACCAAACAGCAAATCCCACAAGGAAGATATATTTTCCATATCCCCTTCAATGTTTAGCTAAAAGTAAATTACAAATAGATGTTTGACAAATTCTTGCTGACTCATTAATTTTAAGGTGTTATGAGTCTTTTCTTATTTTTTTTAAGAAATGCAGACATACTATAATTCATACTAGACAGCATGAGAAGCAGAGTAAGATATCTTCTTGCTCTCTAATCCTCCAGGGTTCCATTTGCTTTTTCCAAGATAATGTTTCCCTTTTCTCTATTGCCCATTATAAGATGACAAGAAGGAAGAAAAACATCCAAACAGCATCAGAGTAAGCTAAATTGGGCCATTCCCTGGGGCCCTGATTAATGAAACTCAAGAACGTTAGCAAGGAGAGAAGCAGCTGCAGTCCAAATGTTTTAGGAGGAACTTAGAGGGCTCAAGGGCCCTAAACCTAGAAGGCAAAATTGATTTTGGCTGTGTTTCTCTCTCTCTCTGGAAATGAAACCTTATTAATTCTGTAAGCCTGTATTCTCTCTGGATCCCAGACATGGTAATACCTCACCACAGTTTTGAGAGAGATGCTGAAATAAAATTTACCAAGACAATTTATCTAATGTGACCTCTTTTGCACTTAATATGATAGGACTTATAAATTTGGACTGTCTCCCAAAAATATTTTATTTGTGCCTATAAACTAGGATAGATTATGTTGCTTTAAATTACTTTCTTCCTATCAGAGAACTAAACATCAGTGCTCTTTGCCTTGTGACTCGCCATGTCTTCTCACGAAGAATTAACAACTCACGCTTCCCACTAACTGAGTTTAGCCATAGGAATTTCTCTAACAGAATATGAGTAGAAGAAATGCACCCATTTCCAAGTAGAGGTTTTAGCTATCATTACATGAGTCAATCGTTTTTTCTTTTCCCTTTGACAAGACTAAGACCCTGGGTGCCCCTATGGCAAAGACATAGGTTATGGCAGCAGAGTTTCTGAGTAGAATTGATCTGACCATGCCATGCTAACATAAGCAAGAAATAAACACTGGTTGTAAGTTACAGACATTTGTTGGTATAGTTTTTAATTCACCTGGTAATTGTTATTGTTGTTTTTGATTGCAGCATGACTTAGAGAAAGATGACTAGAACAACCAAATGTTTCTCATGTAGATCCAAAATCCACTGTAAAGATGCAAACTACTGAACACCTCCCCATTGCCCCCTTTTCCTGCCATCTCTAGAAAGATATTTCTGTGAATTGAAATTATTTTTGAAATGTTATTAACTGAAAAACAATGGTACTTAGTGTATTCTTGTGTGTGTAGCTATAGCTTCAGCTTCAGCTATCAGAGGCCTTATTCTTTCCCTACCATTTATGAATGTATCCTTGTGAATTATTCTGTGAGTTGCAGCCATGAGATTCTGACCAGAAGGTCCACTCTAGAGAAACAAGTACAGTATTGCAAATCGAAAGCCACAGCTTTCCCTCAACCAACCCTAAGGCTGCAGGTATAGGGCTTCAATGCCTAATAAATAGCAAAAGGAAGTCTCTATGAATTTGAATTTATCTGTTGATGTGAAGACGATGTGATAGGGTACTTCACAGGGCTCATCTCTGGGGGAGGGTGCAGAGAGAAGGAGAGCAGAAGATGGGAAAATATGGTAAAGAACAGTTCAAAGAAGATATTTTTCAGTGATTCAGCTTGCTGTGTTCTTTCATGTTCCCAATTTTTTGGGTTTTTTTCTTAAATTCAAAGTTTTAGTTGGGATTTGAATTTCATCATGTCTCACAGATTTTGATACATATCATCTCCTGTTTGTTATTTTTTTTACCTAGTCCTTCATGTCTTTTTTTTTTTTTTTTTTTTTTTTTT
>PVJX010019296.1:11686-35199 GCA_004027295.1 Dolichotis patagonum | reverse complement strand
ACCAGGAAACGCAAAAAATCAGAGGAAAGGAAAAAGGAGAGGGGGCAATAACAGGAAAATAACATGACAAGGATAATTCAATACATATCAGTTTTAATCATCAGTGTTAATGGTCTTAATTTACCAGTCAAAAGACACAGACTGGCAGAATGGCTCAAGAAACAAGATCCCACAATATGCTGTATACAAGAAACACATTTAGGGCTGGGGATTTAGCTCAGTGGCATAACTGCTTGCCTTGCAAGCATGCAGTCATGAGTTCGATCACAGGTACCAAAAAAAAAAAAAAAAAAAAAAAAAAAAAAAAAAAAAAAAAAAAAAAAAAAAAAAAAAAAAAAAAAAAAAAAAAAAAAGAAAGAAAGAAAGAAACACATTTAATTCAAAAAGAAATTCATAGACTGAAAGTCAAAGGATGGAAAACAATACTCCATGCAATAGGAATCCAGAAAAAAGTGAGGGTAGCTATTCTATTTGCAGATAAAGTGAATTTCAAGCCAAGTCTGATAAAGAGAGATAAAGCAGGTCACTTTATACTTGTAAAGGTAACAATTTAAGAGGAAGAAATAATAATCATAAATATATATGCAACAAATGCCAGCACATCCAGCTATATAAAACAATAATGGACATGAAAAGTCAAATAAGCCTTAATACAATTGTATTGGGAGAACTCAATACCTCATTGTCACAAAAAGACAGATCAACTGGACAAAAAATCAATAACGAAATATTGAAACTAAATCACACTTTTGAGCAAATGGACTTAGTAGATGTCCATAGAGTGTTCCTCCCCACAACATCAGAATACACATTCTTCTCAGCTGCACATGGGACATTCTCCAAAACAGACAATATATACTGGCTCATAGAACATAAGTAAATGTAATGAAATTGAAATTATCCCATGTATACTATTAGACCACAGTGCAAAGAAATTGGAAATCCATGCCAAAGGAAACCGCAAGAACTCCATCAACACATGGGAATTAAATAGTACCCTACTGAACAACCAATGGGTCACAGATGAAATTAAAGAAGAAATTAGACAGTTTTTACAGTTGAATGATAATGACAATACAAAATAGTAGAATTTGTGGGACACAATGAAAGCAGTCTTAAGAGGGAAATTTATAGCAGTAAATACTCATATCAGGAGAACAGAGCAAATGCATATATACACAACTTAATGTTGAAACTTCAACTTCTAGAAAAAGAAGAGCAGGCTAAACCAAAAGCCTGAATGTACAAGGAAGGGAATTATAAAGATCAGAGCAGAAATCAACACACTGGAGACTAAAAAAATGATACAGAGAATCAAAGAATCGAAGAATTGGTTTTTGAGAAATTAAATAAAATTGACAAACCCTTAGCCAACCTTATCAAAAAAAGGAAGGACTCAAATGCACACAATTAGGAATGAAAAGGGCAAAATCACAACAGACCCTGAGGAAATCCAGAAAGTCATTTATACCTACTTTGAAAACTTCTATTCTAATAAGTTGGGGGAAAAAAATCTAGTAAGTTGGAAAATACAAAAGAAATGGACAGATTCCTAGATACGTATGAATTACCAAAGCTGAATCAAGAAGATATAAAAATTCTAAATAACCCAATATCAATAAATGAAATCAAAGATGTAAGTAGAAACCCATCAACAAAGAAAAGCCCTGATGGATTCATCGCTGAATTCTACAAGAAATTTAGTGAAGACCTAACACCACTGCTTCTCAAACTCTTTAATGAAATTGAAAGGGAAGCACTACTCCCAAATTCATTCCTGGAAATGAGCACTACTCTGACTCCAAAACCAGAGAAGGACCCAACTAAGAAAGAGAACTACAGGCCAATCTTCCTAATGAACACTGATGCCAAAATCCTTAATAAGATACTGGCAAACATACTGCAGCAAATCATCAAAAATATTGTACACCATGATAAAGTGGGATTGACCCTGGGGATGTAGGAATGTTTCAACATATGTAAGTCCATAAATGTAATACACCATATTAACAGAGCTAAGGACAAAAAATCATATGATAATTTCAATAGATGCAGAAAAAGCTTTTGACAAAGTCCAGCACCCATTCATGATAAAAACTCTACAGAAAATTGGAATAGATTCTTTATCTCAATCTGATAAAGGCTATCTATGACAAACCAATAGCCAACATCATACTAAATGCACAAAAACTGAAAGCTTTCACTCTAAAATCAAGAACAAGACAAGGAGGTCCATTGTCTCCACTCCTATTCAACATTGTCCTGGAAACTTTAGCTGGAGCAATTAGACAAGAGAAAGAAATATAGATAGCAAATGAAGAAGTTAAACTATTGTTATTTCCAGATGACATGATGTTCTACTTACAAGATCCCAAAAACTCCACCAAAAGACTTTTAGATTTAATAAGCAAATTCAGTAACATAGCTGGTTACAAAATTAGAGCTCAAAAATCAATAGCCTTCCTGCACATGAATAACAAACTCACTGAGAGAGAAATCAGGGAAACAATACCTCTTACAATAGCATAAAAAAAAAAAAATAGGAATCAATGTAGCAAAGGATGTAGAAGACCTCTACATTGAAAACTGCAGTACTCTGACAGAGGAGATTGAAGAGGATATTAGAAAATAGAGCCATATCCCATGCTTTTGGGTAGGAAGAACCAATATAGTGAAAATGTCTATATTTCCCAAATTGTTATGCAGATTCAATGCAATCCCAATCAAAATTCCAATAGCATATCTCATAGAATTAGGGAAAACAGTTCTTAAATTCATTTGGAACCAGAAGAGACATAGAATAGTAAAGGCAGTCCTGAGCAACAAAGATAAGGCAGGCGGCATCACAATTGCTGACTTGAAATTATACTATAAAGCTACTGTGATTAAAAAAACAGTGTGGTACTGGCAAAACAAACAAACAAACACCAAACCCAAAGATCAATGGAATAGATTAGAAGATGCAGAAACAACTGCAGACACACTAAGCCACCTGATCCTTGACAGACAAAGGCACCAAACACATTCACTGGAAGAAAGAAAGCCTCTTTAATAAATTTTGTTGGAAAAACTGGCTCTACACATGCTGAAGATTAAAACTAGACCCATATCTTTCATCATGTACTAAGCTAAAATCAGAATGGATCACAGATCTTAATACTAAAACAGAAGCATTAAATCTGCTGGAAGATAGAGTAGGTAAAACTCTTGAAAACATTGGTGTAGGCAAAGACTTTATGAACAAAACCCAGGTTGCAGAGGAATTATCACAAAGAATCAACAAATGGGATCTCACTTTCCTGAAAAGCTTTGGCATGGCAAGAGAAATCACCAACAGAGTGAACAGACAACCCACAACGTTGGAGAAAATGTTTGCCAGCTGTTCCTCAGACAGAGGATTACTATCAAGTATATATAAAGAACTCAAAAAAATCAATCCCCTCAGATTTAAAGAGCCAATCCAAAAATGGGCATCTGAGATGAATATACATTTCTTAGATGAAGAAATACAAACAGAAAATAAATATATGAAAAAATGTTCAGCATCACTGGTCATTTGAGAGATGCAAATTAAAACAATATTGAGATTCCACCTCACCTCAAAGAATGATTAGTATCAAGAAATCAACCAATAACAAATGCTGGAGAGACTGGAGAAAAAGGAACTCTACTGTTGGTGGGAATGCAGACTGGTATAACCACTGTGGAAATTTGTGTGGAGATTCCTCAAAAAACTAGCATTAGAGGTCCCATTCAACACAGCTATTCCCCTACTTGGTATCTTCCCAAAAGAATTAAAAACATACCACAGTAATATATGTGCACCCATGTTTATAGAAGCTTAGTTTATAATACCCAGATCTTAGAATCAACCTAAATGCCCATCAACTGAGGGACAGATAAAAAGATGTATTTTTATACAATGGTGTATTACTCAGCCATAAAGAATGATAAACTGGACACTTTGTTAGGTAAATGGATGTATCTTAAGAATTTCATTAGTGAAATAAATAAGGCACACATGTGTAAGCATCATATTGTTTCATTAGTATGACAAGCTGAAAGAAAAAACATGTATATAAAAAATAGTTAAGATAGTTATACTACTGATTTCTCTCAGTTTACTGAAGACAAAGATTTGTACTGGTATTGTTCGCACAATTGAAGGCAGATGTCTTGTGCTCTGGGTAAATGATTTGGAGATGACAATGCGCAATGCCTGTATCATTGTTACTCCCTGACTAATGTGTTTTGAAATTTTATTGTCTTTTTCTTCTTCTTTTTCTCTTCTTTTTATGTTTGAAAAAAATGGATCTGAAGGAAAAAAAAACCTCCATTCTCAGGAAAAAAAAATTCATTCTCACCTAGATTTTTGCAATATGGGTATGTCTTGTGAATGTTAGCTAATAAGTCACTTTACCTGAGTGCCAAAATGACAGAGCCTGTGAGATCAGTTATGCTTACCATCGCCAGTGGATGCCTGTGTCAGAAATCTGATTTGTTCTTAAACAAGGAGAGATCTGTTGTTTGACTGCTTTTCCGGTCTCCCACTCCCTTGGGAAGAGAACACCTCTTTCCTGTTAGCTGGGCAGAGCTGGCTGGTGCCTTAGCTCCCTTGCAGTGGGTAAGTGATCAGAACCGTTGGAGTCCTTCCTGCCACTTTTCTACCAGAGGTCTTGGGGAAAGATGGTCTGTTTTGTTGGACTCGGTAGTGTGTGTATGTGAGGCACTTGGTCAATGCCTGCTCAGTAAATGGAGAAAGGACAGATCCAGCAGTGCCTGAGACTGGCTTTGCACCCGGGACTCCCGCGTGACTTCAGCTGTTGTTGGGCTTTTTCCGGGTTGGCTTGCGTTTACAACAGAGCAAATTCTGACCTATATGATTTTGATTGAAAAAATTAGATCTTCTTGATCTATGAGATGATGGATGGCAGAAGATTCGACAGCTGAATTAATGAGTCGGGAGAGGAGCCGCTCCGAGTTTCCCTTGAATCTGTCGATTATGGAAGAGGGCCAGATGTTTGGATGTGATGAACCCAAAGGCTGAAGGGCAGTCCAACAGGCCAAGCGGGGCTGGAAAGGTCAGGGTCCCAGTCTGCTTCCAACCAAGGGTCCCTGACCGTGGTCAAAGAAGACCTGGTGTTAGCAGGCAGCTGGAGTGGACTGTTGGTCAGCTCTGGGCACCTGCCCTGATTCAGTGCGCAACTTCCTGGGCCTCACTCACTGTCCCTGTCATAAAGCCGGAATGCTGATGGCTGCCTGTGCACCTGGATGTTTGTTCAAGGCTCACAGGAGCTGACAGGTGTCTGGAACCATGATGGACAGACTATCAGCACCCTCTGGCTCTCTGGTGATTCTTTTTTCGCTTGTTTGAAGGCTGCACTAGACAAGGGATAAAAAGACCCTCCGGAGGTGGCAGGGGCTTGGGCAGTGAGCTGATACTCTTTTCATGCATTGCAGACCACAGGTCCTCTTAGGTCAGAAGCGGGCAGGAGGGAGCCTAAGATGAGGTCTGCAGGCTGCGAGTTCCTTAGGGGCCGTGGTGACTGGGGCTGGTGCCTGGCTAGAATTGTTAGTGCCTTTTCCTTATTCAAAAGATAGAAACTTCTTTCCTTTGTTCCTTTAAAAAAGTGATATAGAGTTTTTCTGAATGCTGAAGAGCCATGATTCTGTTTAAGAGTTTTGAAAATAGGGCCAGGGGTTTAGCTCAGCAGCATAAGTGCCTGCTTGGCAAACATGAGGTCATGATCCCCGGAACCAAAAACAAAAAAAAGTTTTGAAAATATAGAATAATATCTAGAAGGAAAAAAAAAAAACCCAACCTATTTTATGACCCTCCAACTTCTGGAAGTAACCCTGGTAGATAATGTTTTTGTGTGTCTTCTTCCAGTATTTATTTCATTGTACCTATGAAGATTTTATATATTTGAGAGGTACCTTACAGAGAAAATTTGTAACTTCAGAATCTGTTTTCCACTCAATAGATAATACAGTATAAACATTTTTGTAATTTTTACTTTTCATGAAGCCTGATTTTTCATTTATATGTAACAGTTTTAACTGTTCTACTGTATGTAGTATATCCCTCTTATTTGATAGATGACTGTTTCTAATTTTTGAGGATTATAAAATAACATTGTGGTTCATTCCTTAAATTTACATCTTTGTGCATATCCTTGAATAGTTTTGTAGGACAGAGCTTTAAATGTGGAGTTGCTGGGTCAGGATGGGATGCCTATTTAATCATTTTTGTTTTCATCTGGCCAAATTGGTCCTGGAGAAGTAATGCTAATTTTCCTCCTAGTGGTATCTGAGGGTGTTGGAAGGTTTTCTCGGCACATGCAGATAAGTCCAGAAACATGTAATATCTCAGTAGCTGAACATGTTGTAGAGTAGTTTGGTCATTACTTTGTTTAGTAGATGGATTATCTGTACCCCAAGCAGGAGGGGTAAATTGCCCAATCTCACAGGGCTGGATTTAGGTGGAGCTGTGCTTTGAGCCTGGGTGTGTGTGTGTGTATGTGTGTGTGTGTGTGTGTCGCATCCTGTCTCTGGCTTCCTTTGAACACTCCCTGGAGGCAGTCTGGCCCGGTGATGAGCTGCCACTCACTAGAAAGCAAAATCTGTTTGAGAACCGTGTTACAGGTTTTTCTGGAACTTCCAGTTTTGCAGAATCCACCTGCTTCCCTCACCCCCCAGCAATTACCATTTTCATTTCCCAAACTGCAGCTTTCTTTGTACCAGGTTGTCCCTGGCTCCACAGGAACCTTCTGTGGGGGGCTCGGTTCCTTGCAGGGGGAGCCCTTCTGTGGACGTTGGGGCCAGACCCCCAAGTGCCTCCTAGAGGCTCATTTCTGTGAAGCAGCACAGGTCGGTTAGGATGTAGAATCTTGCCCTTTCTCAAAGGTTCTTGTAGATATACTCACATTTTTCTCTACCACTCTCTTCCCTAAAAGAATGAAGTTAGAGGATTAGCTTGCTAAATTTAGCTCTTGCTGACGCACTGGCCTCTTGCTTACAGCCTCCTTGTGTCTCAGTGTTTCTCTTAGCCCTGCTTTTTGCCAGTAGATGCACACCATTACATCCTACATAATATTTAACTGTGAGGCCTTTCCGGATGGGAAATGTGTTTCTCTCCTGTCTTCTTAGAGCTGTGCTCTTTGTGTGAATGGACTCATGAAGCTGGGGGCTGCAGCTGCTGGGGCAGGTAGGGGGCTGGTAAAGATCCCCACAGTGGTGATGGGGAAGCCAGTGCAATCTGTCATATGTTTGTCTTGATGGAGAGGAGAGAGGGGTGGCTATGGGAGGTGATCTGGGGATGCTGGGGATTTGCACCTAGCAGTTTTGGGCAGGGATGGGCCCTCTGCTTGAAGCTTTGGTATTGTTAAAGAAGAAAGATTCTGACATTTGTTAAGATGGTGGGGAAGACTTTGTTCAGACTATTACAATAGGGTTGCCAGGCATGGTGGTGCACACCTGTAATCCCAGCACTTGGGAAGCTGAGGCAGGAAGCTTGGCCGTGAGTTCGAGGCCAGCCTGAGCTACATAGTGAGTTTTAAGGCCAGGCTGAATTACACAGTGAGGCCCTGTCTCAAAAAGAGACTATTTCAATAAGGTTATTGCAGTAGAGCAGAGAGACTGGACTCAATTCAGAATATAGCAAAGCCAGCTGGGGACTGCTAGCTAAGGAATAGAGTAAAGGGGTCAGTGGGTGGAAAGTAACCAAGAGAAGACTTGGTTACTTTCAAGAGTTGAGATTCTTGCTGCCAGCAGATCAAGAGTTTGCACATCAGAGATGAGGGCGAAGACTGTGATTAGATATTAAAGATGGGGGATTCTTTCTACACTGACTTGACAGAATTCTTACTACGGCTGGGCAGTACAGGTCTGTTAGGGACAAGAAAGAGCCCAGTGTGGTGGGGCACTCCTGCAATGCTAGCACTGACGCGGGGTTCTTCACGAGTTTGAGGCCAGCACAAACTCTTGGAGATCCTATCTTAAAAAATCAAAACCAAGGGGCTAGGGGTTTAGCTCAATGGCACAAGTGCCTGTCTGGCAAGCTTGAGGTCGAGAGTTTGATCCCTGGTACCAAAAGCAAAAAACAAAAAAACAAATAAGGATAGGAGGGACACAGAGGCCAGAATGCCATGGTCTGCTTGAAAAGAGATCTCAGAAGAGTCCGAGGAAAGCTTGTTCAAGGAGGGACTTTTTTTAGTTGCCACCTGCCATTTATGGAAAGAAGGTAAACTTTTCTACACCTGTTTGTTTGGTTATTTTCTGTTCATGAGGGAGCCAAGCCAACTGGCAGAGAGGACCCTTGCCAGAGGATAGGAACCATCAGGCACGTGTTTATTTATTTAATTTGGAGTCAAACCCTAGGTCTCTTACAAGCTAGGTGAGTGCTCTACCACTAAGCAACATCCCGATTAGGCATGTGAATGAAGAGGATTGCTATGGTTGGGGTGACGATCCCCTTAAGGCCTATATGTTAAAGGCTTGGTTCCCTTGGTAGCTATTGGTAGATAGTGGTGGAACCTTCCAGAGATAGGAAAGTCAGTGGCAGTGTGCCCTCAAAGGACTCCATCTTTTGCTGTTCTTTTCTTTGCTTTCTGGCCCATAAGGCAAATGGTTTGTTCTTCTAAGTGCTCCTCCTGGGAAGTGCTGCCTCCTCAGAGGCCCAAAGCTGTGGCTTAACTTGAATTTGAACTGGGACCTCTCATTATGCTGGCCAAAAAATTTCCTTTGAAATTTTTATCAAGTTGGGTATGCACCTAGTGTGCAAAAGTAATCCAGTGTTTAGGCCATTGGACCGGAACAGATTGACCCCAGCCTGTCCTCGTGAGTCAGTGCCATTCACGGACCGAGGATGGAGAGAACAAAGTTGTACCAGCAAGCAAGCCCAATCTGAGAATCAGCGCCATGCGTGGGCTACCACTGGACTGGAATAGACAGACCCCTTCTGCTTGCCATCCCCTTCTGGTGTGTGGGCTGGCAAATAAGTGCTAAGTGCCCTCCCCATAAGCAACCAGCTTATTCAGAGAAACACAGGCTGTGATGATAGCTATGGAGGTGAAGTGCAGTTGGATGCCTGTGATACTTTGGTGTTTCATTAACATTGTAGGTCTAGGGCCAGTGGTCTGATCATGGGTTCAGAGGATAGTGGTATGCAGTGTGGCATCTAGGGAGGATCTCTTTCTGAGGGTTTCAGCCTTTGTTGATTTCCTGTAGTCTTATTTTGGAAGTCCTATATTATTTCCATTGTTTTATTGGGTTGGGTTTTATTTTGTTTTGTTTGATTGTCAACTCTGATGGCAGGAGCAGCTATTTCAAAGATAGCAAGATATATTATGGTAGCAATTTTGAATTTACTATAGGCTTGTTTGGAAGTCCTTTATTGCATTCATTATTTTGTTTTTATTGTTTCTATTCTGTTTGATTTTCACTATATCTGAAGTTATCTGTAGCTGTTTTGAAGCCATCAAAAAGTATTATGGTAACAATTATTGATTTCATAATGTTTTGAAGTCCTGTATCTTTTACACTGGTTTGTTTTTATTGGTTTTATTCTGTTTTATCCTCTTTAAAATAAAAAGTTATATCAAGTTATTCAGGTTCAACACATGTCTCTAGATCTTGGTAAGAAACATCAGGTACATGACAACTTAGGTTCCAATAAGGCTCTGAACTTGGTCTCAGGGACACCACGCCAGAAATGAGAAGAGGCACTGAATACCAAAAGAATCAAGAGTTTTGGAAAAAAACAACAAAATATGCAAAATGGCAGAATCCAGTCTAAATTATAGATGAAATAGCTCAAAGACAGTGAACGGCAACAGAATTTGATAACCCTCAAGGGTATGCTACAGTTTTCTATTGAAACATAAAATGTCTTCAGTGCCCAGCAGTGCTCATTGGGTAGGTATATTGAAATGTCAGCAAGGAGATAGCCCAGTGTCAGGTAGGCCTGGCTAGGTTTAGATTTGTGAACTGTCACCTCACCATCTGTGCAGTATTGGGCAGATTGGTTTGCTTCCCACTCTGTTTTCTTGGCTATGAGAGATGATAGAGTCATTAAGATACATTTAATATTTTTCATGTGCCAGGAACTGCTATCAGCATTTAACATGCTTCACCTCATTTCATCCTTACAAAAACTTAGCGAGACAAGTAAATTATCATCTGCTTTGCAAAAAAGCAAACTGAGGCTTTCATTGTATCATTTGTCTACAGATGACACAAGCATGCAAGTAGGGATTGGAGCTTGTGTGCTTAAATGGACTTGGCACTTAACTGGTGTTTGATAAATGGATTTAAACATGTTTTTCCTCAGTTAGGTATGTGCTTGTGTGGTGTATTAGAACTGAAGCTGTGCAGCATGTCTGAGCCAAGCCAGACTTAGCAGGGTGCTCAGATGGGTGTCCCCTTAAGAGGTGAATCCCAAGCTTCTCTTCAGTGGAGGAGACCACCTGCTGGGAGGTGCTGGTAAACCTCCCTGCCTTTGGTCCTGTAAGAACAGCTCTGTTATAAGTCAGAGTGAGGCTCGGACCCAGCTGTTGGGCACCACCAGGCAGGATCCAGCTGGGGGAAGTGCCAGGCCAGCTGTGGCAAGTAGGTGTGTGAGGCTTCTCAGTGGCCGTGCAGCTGTTGGTAGGCCTGCATCTGTTATTCCTATCCTCTGAGGTCGGTGTGCTTCACCCCACTGTGCAGGCGGAAGTACTGCGCAGAGAGGGAAACCACTCACCCAAACACAGTGCAAGTGGCAAGGCAAGCATCCAGGCACCAGACTTTCTGGTCTGCTGTGTGACCAAGGAGGTCAAAAAAATAGGAGAAAGCTTGTGTAGGCAGGGCAGAGCTGTGGAGCAGGAGTAATAGATGGCTTGGGAGATCAGATAGACTGGGGTTCAAGTCCTGGGTATGAAAGTGACTTAACTTCTTTGATCCTCACAATGCCCTGTCCGAAGGAGGAGTCATATGCTTCCGAGGGAGAATGGGGCAGTGACATGAGAAGGTATGTAAAGCCCAGGGCTACGATGGACATTTAATACGTGATAGCTGCTGTGATGACACAGGAACTGCTGGGCTCTTTCTCATACTGTTGATTTCCTCTCGGGCCTTTGGATAATGCACTGTGGAGCACAGGTCTGTCAGACATACAGAAGATCTTTAGCTTTATTTATCTGCCCTGGGATATGTCCCTGGAAGCTGTTTGTCGAATTATAGCCACTGAAGGTTGGAAAGGTGAGGAGGAGAGCAGGGCTGGGTAAAGTATCCCCAGAGTGGCTCCACCTCGCTTTTCCTAGCAATGGGCCAAGGGCAGAGAGCAGAACAGGCTCAGCTAGAGCTTCCCTGAGGGAGCCCACCCAGTGGATTGGGGCAGGGACAGAACTGATGGTAGGGAGCTGTCATTGTCTCCCCAGTTTGCATTTGAGCCTTGCCCTCAGACATCACTGTCCTCCAGCCGCCAGCCACCGTGACCTTGGCATCTCTCTGGAGGGGAGGTGTTGAGGATCAGGTGCTGAGACAGGCCAAGCTCTCAGCCCAGCGCCTTTGTTGATTCAGGCCCTGTTTTGGGTTCAGAGGTCACAATTATGAGCAAAACAGGGTCCTCACAGAGGTCACTTTCTAGTGGGCAAGGTAGAAAGAAAACACGAATGCATGTAGATTTGATTGTAATATTGGAGTGAGGAGCAGACCAGTGGATGGGGACCGAGCAGCTCCTGGCATGGCGGGGAAGGCCTTTTGCTGTGAGCAGAGACCCTGGGGAAGGGAGCAGTCAACTGTGAGCACTGAGGAAGGAAGCGTCCAGGCAGGGGCCCTGAGGCGGGGCAGAGCCTGGCACAGCAGGATGTCACAGCCACATCAGGGGCAGGGGGTAGGTGGGGAATGAGGCTGCCGTTTACACTGGCTGTATCTACATCAGTCTGAATAATCGCCCAGGCAGGATTAGCCACATGTTGCCCAGTCCTGTCCTGTCTCATGTGTACACGCAGCCCCATAGCCATGGTCACCATAGTCACAATGCATTAGGACTGTTTTTGTTTTTTTCCTGCATGGAAAGATCTTTGGTCTAGAGGCTGTGCCTCTTTGCACCTAGCACAGGGTATTTTGCTTCACACATTTGAACATGAGTCTTAGTGACGGTGGGTGCTATGGATGGATTGTTCTCTGTGTTCCGTTGACGATGTTGAGCATTTTATATTTCATCGTGTTTCAGTCATTACAATAGCCCCCTCCCCAATGTTGCCTGCACTTTACAGATGAAAAAGTAAACTCTAGGGCTGTCCCATGCCCCTAGCACGTACAGCTAGGAGCTCACTGGGCTGGAAGCCAGGACCTTTAAGGGTCCTGGTTTGAACTACAGCGGATGTTGCAGGCCCCTGCTTTGGGAGAGCCCTGCTGCGCCTGCCCTTTCCAGCTGCGCTGTTTACTGACGAGGGTCCTGGAATCATGGCCTACTTGGTCCCAAAGGGACCACCTTGCATCCCTGCCTGCCCAGTGGCATCTCCTGGAGCCTTCGGGCTGTCCTTCAGAGCTCCTTACGGCTGCGTGTTCCACAAATGGAAAAGTGGCACTTAAAACGAATTTGTTCAGGTGGGAGCCATGTAAGACATAGAAATAAGGCTTTTGAGCGGCTGCACATAAACTTGAGTGTCAATGAAAAGCTTTTTATTTGGTTTCCGAGCCAGACTTTGAGAAGCCAGTGGGCCGTGTGGTCTGGAAGTGCGTTATGGGCCGTGGGTCAGAACAGGGGCTACTTTGACAGTGAGGAGGGAGAATCACTCTGGTGAAGCTGGAGCGGCAAGAGGCTGGGACGTCAATAAACACAGGCGGGACACAGAAAGCTCTTCCCCCCAAAATGGGAGCCAGAGCCTCACTCGCGTATTTGAGGAGGAAAATGCTTGAGGTAACCTGTATTGGCAGCTTTTATAGCTTCCTCCCAGTAATGTGCCAGGCTGACCCCGAACAGGCTGGCATTTCAGTTCCATGTAACGACGCCGAGTGGGCCAGAGGCCTCTCGCCAGCGACAGCTTGCCTGGGGCTCTGCCCACAGAGCAAGGGCATCGCCAGGGTCCTGGGGCAGCCAGAGGAGTCAGCTCCGGTCCTCCTGGGCAAACCATGGCGGGGTGGGGAGCAGGATTCCTGGCTTCCTCTGGATGCTTGGTTGGCTCGTCTCAGTCCTTAAATGTAAGGTCCTTTTATGGCCCATGCCAGTAACGGTGGTGGCAGGCAGCCGTGGGAAGGCAGCTACTCTGGGAAGGAGGGTGTGAGTCCGTGCTGTCTGTGCGTCACTGGTTGTGAGCCTGTGTTGGAACTTTAGCACGGGGAACCCACAGAAAGGTCTTTGTGCCCTTGCCTGCCCTTGCCAAGGTACTTTCCATGACTCGATTTGACCTGCATTTATGTGCTCTTTTCTCCGGTACTATGTACATATGTGTGAAGTATTTTTGGGCATAGGACTATATGTGTGGTTAAAAACACAGATCCAGTATGTTGCTGACCTGTGTGAGCACATTGTGCAGCGTTGTTTGAGAGCCATGGACTAGAGAAGATGCCCAAGTAGCTGCGTTCAGACAGCGGCAAAGCTCAGAAAATTTCCATTAGATGAGCACAGAATCAATTGTTTTATGTTATACTCCCCCTGTTTTCTATTAGATAGTATACGGCACCAATATGTCTCAAAATTTTAAAAATATTTTCAATCTTAAGAATTTCATTTTTGTTTAGAACAATTAGAAATACCAGCCCTCCAACCCCCCAATCATCCAGTATTACTGCTGCTATTTTGATGTTCATTTGCTAGTCTAGGCTTTCCTAGTGTAGTGAGTATATATTAATGTAAAATAAAGTATAAATTTTTTCCTTGTGATATTGGGGTTTGAACCCACGGCCTTTGTACTGAGCTACATTCCTATCCTTTTTTTTGAGACAGGGCCTTGCTAAGTTGTCCAGCTTGGGTTTAAACTTGAGATCCTCCTGGCTCAGCCTGCTGGGGATATGAGCATGTACCACTATGTATGTCTGGCTGGAATATAATACTTGGCAGTGGCTATGTATAGTATTAAGTATACTTTATATGTGTGTGCTCATTTCATCCTAAACAGTCCAGTGATTGATTTTTTAACGATAAATCCACTGTACAGGTGAGAGAGGAGAGGCTCAGGATGATTAGACACCTTGCTTCTGGTGGCATAAGCAAGTGTTCAGGCCAGGATTTGAACCTAGGCATTGGGGTTCCAGAGCCTATGCTCTTGGGCGTGTACTACAGTAACTCAGAAGACTACGATAAGGCCATACCAACTTGTAACCTGCTCCCCTGCACTTAGAATTATAGGTTATGAGCTTCCTTCACTTGAGATGGCTGGGGTGCAGTTAACGGTATAGTGTTCGTTGAGCTTGTGCAAAGCCCTGGGTTCATCCTTAGCAACCCCCTTCCCAAAAGGCTTATCATGATGAACCCCCAAATGGAATATTACAGTGCCACTTTCCTCTGAAGCTATTTTGGATAATTATTATATTAAAAATGGCAAACCCTGAAGCTCTGGGCCTAGTGCGGTGCTAAGAGCTGTATGCAATCCATCTCTGTTGTTGTTGTTGTTTTGAGACAGGAGTCTTGCTGTGTACTCCAGATTGACCTGGAACTTGCTGTGTGTCCCTCAAACTTGCCGTCCTCTTCCCTCAGCCTCCCAAGTGCACAGTTCATCTAATTTAATCTTCATAAAGGCAACAGGTTGGGAGAAAGGATAGAGTTTACCATGGTTATCTCATTTACATAAACTGTCAAATTTAGATTTTTGACTTTCTCAAATAAAAGTATATATACAATAATTTTTGTGCGCTTGTTAATTTTTAAGCAACTTGTTCATTCTTTTTTTTTTTTTTTTTGAGACAGGGTCTTACTATGTAATTTAGGCTGGCCTTGAACTCACGGAGTGGCTTAGGTTGGCCTTGGAACTAGTGGTGATCCTCTTGCCTCAGCCTCCCGAGTGCTGGGATTATAGGGTATAGGCATGTACCACTATGCCCAGCAGCAGCTGGTTATCTTGAAGTACTTTGACTCAGAAATTTGCAAAAACATTAAGGGATTTCTCTGTTCCCTTACCCTATCTTCCCCCAGTGAGATCTTGAATAATCATACTACATGGACACAGCCGGGAAATTGATGTTAGTATTTTCTATGAGGTCTTTTGTATGTATGTCATTAGTGTGAGACTTTTTAAGTCAACAATTAGAATATGTCACGATGATGATCTAGTTTATCGTTACTAAGTGTACAGAGGCCTCTAAGTGAAGGTGGCTCAGGCTTCTCTGTTGAAAGAAGTAAAAGCCACTTAGTCTCACTCAACAGGCAACAGGTTGTTGCCCTAGAAAGGCTGTCCTTTGCTCAGGGCTCGGGACGCAGGTCAGTGGTAGAGCACTTGCCTAGCACTAGTCCTGGGTTCACTCCCAGGCAGTGCCACAAGAAGAAAAAATAATAACATGCTCAAGCCACATAGTGATAATAAACTTCCTGGCTGGGTCTTACCCCAGGAGTCCTAAGATCTCCACTGTGTACCACTGCGCTCCTAGGCGCCTCTCCTGATTCCCCGTCCAGGCTGAGATTCTGAATGGAAGTGCGTGTGTTTGTACAAGCTCACAGTGTGCCTGTCCACATACAGACATCTCCTTCCTCCCTTGGATCCCTATACCTGGACTGGAGAATGCTGGAGCTAGGGAGAACCTTGGGGTTGGGCATGTGACCCACATCCTCACTAAGGAAAGGGACTCAGGCCAACTTAGAGGCCATCCGTTGTGTCCTGTGCTCCCTTAGGCCGGAGGCCACATTCTTCCATAAATTCTCTGCCTTGTTTTTCTTTTTCTTTTCTTCTTCTTTTATCTTTTTTGAAACAGGGTCTCACTATATAGTTCAGCTTGGCCTTGAATTCAATTTGTAACCCAGGCTGGTCTTGAACTCACCTCGTATTCTTCATTGCCTTTCCTGACTGTCCTCCAGTGCCTGGTTCGCCCAGCTCCCAGCACCTGGCTCTGTGTTCACTCAGTCCCCTCCTGCGGGAAGCCTGGGCAGTGGTGGGCTCAGCTGAGCCTCTTGGACTTCACCCTTGTAGTGCTTCTCTCATCCTCCTTCCTGCATCTCTTGACTAGAGGCCAGGCAGAGAATAGGAGAAAAGCTCCACGTGCAGGAAGATCCAGCACATCAGATTGCTCTGAAGTTCTACTCAAAGGAAAGGAAGTTTTTACCTCTGTGCCATTCTCCCTTCCTTGTCATGGGTCCCTTTGTTTGCTGCGCTTCCATTTTCATTGTGGTGTCAGCGCAGTCTTCTTTTATAAAAAAGAGCAGGCAAGGGTCGCGCCTCTTGTTCCTCAACAACTCAAACTGCTGTGTGGGACTCCGTGCTCCTGATTCTTTAGGAATTCAGAGCCTGAATTTGTGATATTTGACCCCTGAAGCTGCTCTGTCCAGGCTTTGCAGGATTTTTGTGCTTGAAGCCTGGGGAGTGCAGAGCTGGGTTGGGCTAGAACCTGGCTTCCACTTCAGAAAGGGCACATGTGCTTGCATACTTGGTAGAACCTGACGCTTGTGTGTTCTGTGTCTGTATGCGTGTGCATGGGGTGAGGGCACCTTCTGGCCTGCACGTACTTCTGGAGGAATTGGGGCCAAGCTTTCACATGCTGAGCCTCATGGCTGCTTTGGGTGGAGGAGTGATCCCGGGGGCCAGGGCTGCACCTGGCATGGGCCAGGGCTGGGATGATTCATTTGCAGGAGCTGCCTGAAACAGCTGCCGGAGCTGGTCTGCTAGATCAGCAGGGGTTGCTAAATGGCATCACCACTCCTAACCTCATTACATGCTGGCTCCTGTCTCCTGCCATCCTCTGAGCTCGCAGAGAAACCAGGTTTCCTCACCGGAAGCCCCTCAGGCCTGGGAGGAGAGGGGATTAACTGGCTTTCCCTTGGACCTGGACTTCCTCTGCTCCTAGCAGCTCAGGCTGCAGTTGAGATCTTTGGTATGCAGGGTCAAACAGCTCCTCTCTCTGAACCTAAGGATGGGCTGTGGGGAGACCTTCCAGCCTGACAGGTGACAGGTGCCTGCCAGATAGGATCATTCCAAAGCACAGCTAAATAATGAAAATATCAGCAATTCAGCTGCATTTTTTCTTTTGTTTTCTTGGCATACTGAACCGAGGGCCTTCATGCTAAACTACATCCCAAGCCCTTGTTTTAGTTTTTATTTTGAGGCAACATCCTGCTAAATTGCCCAGGCTAAGATTGTATTTGTGATCTTCCTGCCTCAGTCTCCCAGACTGCTGGGATTACAGGGGCACATTACCATATGTTGCTGCCCAATTTGTAAAATTTTTTATTATTGTTTTTTGTTTTTTTGAGACAGAGTTTTGCTATGCAGTTCAGGCTGGCCTTGTAGGCCAGGCTGGCCTCTAACTCACACTAATCCTTCTGCCTCAGTCTCCCCAGTGCTGGGATTATAGGCATGTTATAGCCCAGCCTTGCCCTATTTTTTAAAATAGATCACAGCAATTTAATATCTTTCAATTTTGTATCTTTCAATGTACAATACAAAAAGTTGTATTGCTGCAGATGGTCTATGACTTAGCAGCATAGCAGCCCCTGGGACCAGGTTAGAAATGTAGAATCCATTTTCCATGTCAATTTGCATTGTCATGTGATCCCCCGGGGCTTCCTATACACAGTAAAGTTTGACAAGTACCGATTTAGTCCACCTATTTCTGCTCCTCCCCATTCTTCTGCTCCTGACAGACAGTATCAGCTGATAAAAGAATATTTTCACTGACTGCCTAGTTGAGTTTATACCTAGGATGAAATCTCTTTGTTATCCTTTTTGGAGATTACAATGAATCAATGAATGTGAATTCAGTGAAAAATAATAGTCACATGGTGTGTTAAGTTAGTTTGATGAGGCGTAGGATGCAGATAGGTAGGGGAGGGACCAGTTTTTTTGGTGGAGAGTTAGGAGTTGAGTTGTGTCCCCCTAAAGGATGTGCAGTTGTAACTTTTAGCATCACTGAATGTGGCCTCATTTGGACATAGAGTCCTTGCAGAGGTAACTGAGGATGAGGTCCCACATGAGTAAGGTGAGTCCTCAGCCCAGCAGGACCAGGGCCTGTGTTTGAAGACATAGGAAGAAGAGGAGGCTGAGCTATGTCAAGGATTTCTGGCAAGTACCAGAAGTTAAGAGAAAGGTTGGAACAGCTTCTTCTGGTTCATGCCTTCAAGGAGAGCATGACCCTGCTGTCACATGGATTTGGATTTCCAAAACTCCAGAACTTGGAGAGTAAACTGAGGTTTTAAGCTACCCAGTTTGCAGAGTTTTGTCACGGCCTCCCTGAGAGCCGACCTGGGGACATGAGGCCCAACCACTGCCAAGGGCTGGGTGACCCACAGAGCAGGAGCAGTTGCGGAGGTGTAGGTGGGCAGGCAGGGCTTCTTCAAACGGTGGAGCTGGGTCCCAGGATTTTAAATACAAGATGGACAAGTTTTGCTGTTTGGAGAGAGCTTTGGGACCACGATCAGCTTTTCTGTAACTGAACAGCAGTGGCAAAGCAATGAGAATGTCAGGGCTGCCTTGGTATAAACACTTGGTGCTTTGGTTGGGGTGTGGTTCAGTAGTAGAGGACTTTTGAGGTCCTGGACTTGATTTTTAGTACTGCAAAAATAAAAAACCTATAATCTTTAAACACTAAGATACAAAAAACTAAATATGAGCAAGCATCTCATCTGTAAAACAGGCATAAAGACTTTTTTTTTTTAACGCAGTGCCTTTGCACTGAACTATATCCTCAGACTTCTATTTTGTACTTTGAGACACAGGGTCTCAATAAGCCGCTGAGTTGCTCTGGCTGGGCTCGAACTTGTGATCCTCCTGCCTCGACCTCTCAGACTGCTGGGATTGTAGGCCTAGACCACCGTGTCCAGCTAGAGGACATTCTCTTCCTAAATATTTGGTGTGTGCTCTGTGCCTCGTGCTGTACTAGCAGAGGGAGCGCTAAGTTTCCTGTCCTCAAGGAGCTGATAAGCAGTAGAGAAATGTATCAACAAAGTAACTGATGGTGATCAGAAGTAAACAAAGATAGGAGGGAAGCACCTTAGCTAGGGTAGGGATAGTTGAAGATTAAATGATACAGCACAAGTCACGTTTTTATTCTTTCTTCAGGGATTAACTTTCATCTACTAACTCCCAGTTGTTAATTTGCAGCAGTAGATGATGATACCTCCCACCACGAAACGTCTGTTTCCGAGAGTCTTATTGCAGTGGTGGCCAGATGGGTTTTCCAACCTGGGATCACAAAGTCCACTGTGCTCTGCCTAAAACGAGCCCAAAGGATGCAAACTGGATTCCGGAGTCCTCTGCTATCTCCTTTCCTTTCCTCTCTGTTTCCTCCTCTAATTGCTGCCTAGCTGAATGATGGCTGTCTCTTCAGACCCCCCCAGCTGTATGTATTCTTGCTTACTTTTGAGCCCTGATTCTTGTGCAGTGGTAGACAAGGACTCTCTCACTGAGATGCAGCCCCAGGCCTTCGCTGTCTGCCTCGGAGGAAGGACGTCCCTCCTTCTCCTCACTGTGCTTTCTCCTGTCTTCCCATGGGATCTAGGTCCTATTTCCATTCCTGGGATGGATATGCTTCTCTGCTGCCCGTCATGCTAGTACTCACAAGTCTCCTTTTCCCTGTCTTCTTCCTTGTCATGTGCTTGCTCCATGTCCTTCTGTCTTTATGCAGTAGGACACAGCTCCTGCCTCAGAGAATGCAGGCAGCCAGACTAAGGCACTGTGGGCACCATGGCCTACACCGAAGGAAAATACCACCAGGACCGCGGCCAGGGAAGAGATGAAACCTTGAAAGTGTGGTCTGCACAGAGTGGATGTAGCCTGGTTGGGGAGGCTCCCATAGGAACTGAGGTCAGGATTCTGAGCAGATGGCAATTCAGTAAAGAGGACAAAAGTGTTTTCTAGGGGGAACAAAATGGACAAAGCAAGGAGGAAGAGAAGCAGGCAGAAAGAAGGGGTGCAAGCTCATTGGGAATGGTGTCCCTGAGTACCTTCTCTGTGCGTCACCTCCCTGAACAGTCCAGCTGCTGCCAGCACTGTCAGCTTCTTCCTACCCAACTCAGTAGTCATTTTTCACTCTCATTTACCCACCCTGTCAGCAGCATTGGCACAGCTGACTCTTGGTTAGGGACCTGGTCTCTTCACTTAACTTCCACACTCTGCTGCCTTTCCTTTCCGAACCTCCCCAGCATCTCCTTCTCAGCCTTCCTCCTTGTTCCTCTTCCTTCTGGTCAAACATATGGATATGGTTTTGTCCTCAGTCTTCTGCTGTCTCCCCTCACTCCCTTGGTGATCTCCAATTTAGGGCTTTTGTGTGTGTGTGTGTGTGTATGCCAGGAATCGAACTCACAACCTTGTATTTGCCAGGCAGGCACGTGGCTGCTGAGCTAAATCCCTGGCCCCCAACTTAGGGCTTTACATAGCGTCTCCCAGGGTCAGGGATTTAGTTCAGTGGCTCAAGCACTTGCCTGGTAAGTGCAAGGTTGTGAGTTTGGTCTCCGATACAAAAACAAAGAGCATCTCCCAATTGTACACCTCTACTTTGCCCTCTCTTACATGCAGACTCATACACCCTGCTGTCTTTCCACATCCCACTTGGAGATCTAGCGTTCATGGCAAACTTGGTAAGGTCCAAAGCAAATATGTCTCCCACTCCCACATAAATTTGTTCTTCCTCAACTCCAGTAAGTAATGTGCTGCAAGGTTTTCGTGCTCTGAGCTTGGAGGCATCTTTGACCCTCACTCACATTCACTGCACCAGCAGATCCTGTCTTCCTGCAGGGTACCTCTGGGATCTTCACTTCTCACCACTGTGGTAGCTTCTATCTTGGGCTCAGCTACTGTTATCTCTTGCTTAGATTATTACAGTCAGTTCCTATAGTGTCTGATGGTGGGCCTCCAGCCTCAGCCTCCCAGGCTGTTGGGACTGCAAGCCAAAACCACCACGCCCAGCCAGAGGACATTCTCCTGGTAAATATTTGGTGTCCTTTCTGTGCCTTGTGCTGTACTAGCAGAAGGAAGATAAGTTTCCTGTCCTCAAGGAGCTGATAAGCGGTAGGGAAACATAAACAAGGTAATTTGTGCTCAGTGTGGCTACTCTAGTAAAAGTGTCATCAGATTGTGTCACTGTGATCAACGTCCTTCAGCAACACATGTCAGAATAAAAACGGAAGACTGTCGGGTGACCATGAGGCCCTCCTAAACAGACCCACTTTCCCCTCTCTGACCACCCCCTTTCACTCACTCCTTGCTTGTTTTGCATCTAACTTTACTGCTGTTTTGTTGTTCCCAGACAATATGCCTCCTAGGCGTGTTGCTTTAGAGAACATAATCTATCCATCCTGATGTGGGGGGACTGTTATGGTTTACATAAAACAGTGGTCCTAGTCCTCAGATTCTCACATGCTCAGGGCTGGGGGTATTGGAAGGTAGTTGGAGCCCTGGGGTGTTGGAGCTGCTTGTGGTGTTAGGGGTGGGAGAGGTGAGTCGCGGGGGTGCGTCCTCCTGCCAGATTCCTCTCTTCTCTCACTGCTTCCTGGCTGTCCTAGTCCCTCTGCCGGACCCTGCATCTGTGCCTTCGTGCTTTGGGGTCTGCTGCTCCTGGCTTGAAATCATGAGCCTACGTAACCTCACTTCCTTCTAATTTGTCAGGTATTGTCTCAGCAGTGAGAAAAGTGACTGAGACAAGGATCAAACCTCAGGCCTTGAGCCTGCTAAGCAAATGTGATCAATATCCGCCGACAGATCCTGAAGAATTTATCATTCTCTCTGTCTGGAGTACTTTCCCCTTGTCCCTATCAACCTCACTTCAGTATCTTTATCGGGTCTTCGTTGAAGTATCTCCACCCCACCAAAACTTTTTCATTCCTTTCCTGGGGTATTCTGTATCCCCTTCCTCTGGGTGTTTTTCTTCCTTAGCACTTACCATCATTTGAGATACTAGTTTTGCTTATCTTTCCTGATTAAAATGTAAGCTCTGTGGGGGCGGAGATTTTTTGTATCCTTCGCACTCAAACAGCGTCCAGTACAGGGGAAAAGTGAAGACATTCTTTTCTTTCTTACATGTTGAGGATCAAACCCAAGGCTCTGTGCATGCTAGGCAAGTGCAGTGGTCTGCCACTGAGCTACATCCCCAGACTCTATATTTTTGTGTTTGTCTGTTTTGAGACAGGGTCTTGCAACCCAGGCTGGCCTTGACCCCACTGTGTAGCCCAGGCTGGCCTGGAATTTGCAGTCCCTTTGCCTCAGCCTACCAAGTGCTGGGATTACAGGCGTGTACCACCGTGCCCAGTTGCTAGCCTCTGTATCTCTAAATTGATAAACCGTGCTTGGTGGTTCACCCCTGTAATCCCGGCACTCTGGGAGCTGAGACAGAAAGGAGGATGGCAAGTTTCGAGCCCAGCCTGAGTAAGTGACTTAAGGAGAATGAAAAATTAAAAATGGCTGGGATGTAGCTCAGTGAGAATGTCTTAGGTTCAATCTCTAGTGTTGTAAAAGTAAGGGTATAATTGACAAAAATTTAATTTTTAAGATACACTACAGGTGGATCCTAAAGTATGCAATCAAACTGTAGTTTTTTAACCTTACCATGATGTAAAAGTGAGACATCTCCTGGAGAATACACGTACAGAATTTTGAGTCTTGAACCCTTCCTCAGATAACAGTGTGTGGGACAATACTCTTGCGGTATAGGGCAGTGACAGGTCACAGCCAGCCACATGGTCCAGGGAGTCAAACACCAAGACCAAACCATGATGGCCTGTGGGTTAGGTATTAAATGTCTTTGCAGCTTACAGTGTTTCCAGCTCATGATGCTTTACTGAGATGGCATTTCCTGAGTCCAGGAGTACAGGGAGCTCCTTATGGCATGGAGCTTCATCCTGGGCGGTCTGTCCCTGGCTGCCTTCCTGTCCCATCCCCCTTGTTCCTCACTCCATTTCCTCCTTCTGGGGGGCAGCTGTCGCAATGCTTGGAGTGTACGTTCTAGACCCCTCAATGGGGATACATGTGGAGATTTCTTTTTTTTTGGTATGGGGATCGAACTCACTACCTTACGCTTGCCAGGCAGGCGCTTAAGCCACTGAGCTAAATCCCCGGCCCACATGTGGAGATTTCTAAAAGTTTTAATTATATGATGGTAATATTTTAATTTGTAAGTGGTATTGCTGTAGATGTTATTCCAATTCTTTCACTACTAAGCTCAGTGGTTTTTTTTTTTTTTAAATTTCATCGCGTTGCTAATGTATGATAATATAACCAGCCACACACACAAGATAAAAAATTAATTTAAAGCCATAATTGAATTATGAAGGAAAAGTGAAAGGAAATGAGTTCATAATAAAACACCTAATTCAATATATAAGTGCCCGAGCACAAGTAAACGGGAAGACACAATGAAATAGAAGCTCTTAAAGAAAAACTTTGGACTTCAGAGAA
>PVJX010019296.1:0-11586 GCA_004027295.1 Dolichotis patagonum | reverse complement strand
AATGAAGACAAGCCACAGACCAGGAGAAAATATTTGGAAAGCATATTTCTGATAAAGGGTTTGTACATAGAGTACATAAAGGACTCTTAAAACTGAATAATAAAACTGTGTGTAGTGGTGCACACCTATAATCCCAGTACTCAGGAGGCTGAGGCAGGAGGATCACTGTTGAGTTCAACACACTTTGCAGCCAGGGCTGTAATCCTGTCTCAAAAAAGACAACAGTCCAGGAAAACCTGCATAATAAGAAAACAACTCAATTTTTGTTTTGCTTTGTTTTTATTTTTTTTTGAGACAAAGTTTCACTATGTAGTACAGGCTAGCCTTGAACTCACTATATTGCTCAGGCTGGCCTTGAACTTGCAGCAATCCTCCTGCCTCAGCCTCCTGAGTATTGGGGTTACAGGTGTGTGCCACCACCCTTGACTAAACCAAAAAGATTTCTCCAAAAAAGAACAAATAATAACATAAGACTTTCTTTTCAATGAAGATAAACTAATAGTAGAAATGAAACCAATTAGCATATACATTTATTGAAATATTTTCGAAACAACAGAATTTGTAATTTGGGGAAGTATTTGAACTTTTCCCTACTTATTTCTTTTTTATTTTGCTCTTTATATGTGTGTGTGTATGTAGTTTTATATGTATAGTGTTTCTCATATAAGAAAAACCATGTGTTGTAATCAGGGGTTGTGCAGAGAACAATTAGAATCAGGACATAGAATTTATAATACTATTTTATGATGGTCACCCAGAGTTAACACAAAAAAGTGCAGGAAATCTGTCCACAATACCACAAGACACAGAATATTCAACCAAGGGCCTGAATCCCACAGCAATGTCCTGCATGAGTCCAGATGAAGACCCAGAGCCATGACAATGCCTCCCACAAGTCCAACTGGAGGTCTAGAACCCACAAGAAGGATTCACACCACTTCACTGGAAAGGCCCGTGCTGGATCCATGCTGGAAAGGCCCAAAGGTCAGCGGTGGAAGCTAGAAAGTCTATGCCAGCTGGGTAAAAGGAGCTGTGCTGGTAGGTTGAGGGTTTTACACTGGAGCCGTGAAGTGACGCTCAAACAAAGACCAAGAGCTGTCCTGAAAAGCACCACAGCCATCCTTAGGGACACGGAGTCCCCGAGCTCCTCTGATGTTAAACACAGTGGCGTACATGCCAGGAAGCCAGTGGACGAGTTCATCCTGGAGATTAAGCAGCACACGTCTTCCCCTCCGGAGCCAGGAAGCAATGCCCAGTGTAAGGACCAGAGCTTCTCCAGCAGAACCAACAGCTCAAACAGCAACACGTAGGAGACCCACAATGCCTCAGCACCTCCCTTCTCCTTCTCCACATCTCTATTTATCCTGGCAGCTTTCCTCAGGTGGAACATCTATGCTCAGTACCATGGTGATTTAATTCACCTGGTGTTAAGTTGACCATCAATTTTTAATCCATAACACCGTGCAATATTTGAGCCTTTGTGTCTGACTTATTTCACTTAACATTGTGTTCTCAGGTTGTACCCATTTACTTGATGCGTCAAGTTTATCTTTCTTTATGGCAGCATAGTACTCTGCTGTGTATAAATATCACATTTCCTTATCTATTCATCTGCCGTATATGCTGTTTCTAAGACCTAGATATTTTAAACAGTGCTGCTATAAGCATAGGTATGCATAGGTATACTATGACGATTTTTACTTATCTATCTACCTATCTATCTGAGACAAGGTCTTGCTATGTAACCCAGGCTGGCCTCCCTCACAGTGATCCTCCTGCCTCATCCCCCTGAGTTCTGGGATTACAGTTGTAATACAACCATGCCAGGATTTTTCACTCTTTTGGGAAGACATCTGGAAGGAGAATATCTGGGATTTCTAATTATAGTTTTGTGAGGACCCTCCACACTGATTTCCATAGTGGTTGTACTAGTTTAGGCTCCCACCAACAGTGCAGTGGATTTCCTTTCCCCTTATCTGCACCAGCGTTTGTGATTATTAGACTTTTTGATGACGGCCATTGTTTCTCCTCTCAGATGCTGTCTAAATCAGTCTCTAAATGTCCTGCCCACTCTGGTGACTTCACAGGATTGGACGTGGTGACAACAAATCTTTGGCAAGGCTGCCCTCTCCCTTGTCCTGCTTTCTGGTCCTGGCCGATGCCCCTTAAGGTATGGTTCTGTTTCCTCTTGGTGCCTCCCATGTCCTCCAGAGCTAGGTGCTCTTCACTTAATGAGCTTTAGTGCAACTCCTTTTTAAAAATTAGCATACGTTTGTGGTACAGAATAATTACATTGACCTCAGAGAACTGGTGTATATGCATATTGCATCTAAATCATTTTTACTTCCCTTTTCCTTCCCTGGCCTCCCTTCTTCCCCATTTGCAAATACAGCTGGGAAACGTGGTACAAAATTCATTTAGGATTCTGCCTGCTCAGTTCCTGTAGAGCAGGAGGCCTGCCTTGCGACTGTGCCTCCACTTTCCCCACTGTACTAGGGCTTAAATTTAGGGCCCTCACACTGAGCTACATCTGCGACCATGTTTGTTTTTTATTTTGAGACAGGATTTTGCCCAGATGCGTTGCTAAGTTGCTCAGCCTGGATTCCAACTTGTGATTCTCCTGCCTCAGCCTCCTGATTATTCTTTTCTTCTTTTTGTGCAGGAGATTAAACCCAGAGCCTCATACATGTTAAGCATGCATTCTGCATCTGAGCGACTCCCTTAGTCCCTGTGGGTTATTATTATTTTTAATCCTTTGGATTTAGCACAGAACTTTGTATCCTCAAGTACTCGAATAGATGAATGAATGGAAGAATGAATTGGTGTTGTTATATGTTTAATGATTTAAAAATCAGTTATTTCAGCAATTGTGATGGTTTTACTTGAGTTGGACTTTTTCCTAAATTAAAAAAAAAAAATTCTTTGGTAAGAATACTTACCATGCAAGCTACCCTGTTAACAGATCTGTGGGTATGCATGTATTGGAGATTGAACCCAGGGCCCCACAACTGCTAGGCAAGTGTGCTACTGCCGAGCTACATACTGGTCCTTCATGCATTTTTCTTTTTGCTTGTTTTGGTGCTGGGGATTGAACTCATGACCTTGCGCTGGCCAGGCAGACACTTGTGCCACTGAGTTATATCCCCAGCCCCTTCATGCATTTTTAAGTGTATAATACATTATCATAATGTGTAGGCACCACATTACATAGCTGTCTGTTCTCTAGAACTTACTCATCCTGCGTAATCGGAACTTTATACCCATTGGCGAACGACCTCCCATTTCCCCCTCAGCCTCTGTCTGCGTTTCTGAGTTTGACTGTTTCATCTACTGCGTGTCAGTGGAAGCACGCAGTGTGTGTCCTTCCATGACTGGCTCACTTCACTCATCACAATGTCCCCATACAGTGTCATGCGTGTTGTCACCTTATAGAATTTCCTTCCTTTCTTTTGTAAGGCTGAATAAAGGGATATTTGTATGATTTCCAAATATTACGAATAACGCTGTAATGGAGATGGGGCTGTTGATGTCTGTGTGTGATGCTCATTTCAGCCTTTGTGGATGTATGCCTCGAAGTGGAACTGCCGGATCATGTGCCAGGTTTCACTGCTGTTTTATTTGTTTGGTGGTTGTTGGTTTGTTTTTGTTGTGTGCAGTGGTAGAGTTCAACCCCGCAGCCTCTCACATGCTAGTCAGGGTCTCTACCTCTGAGGTCCCGCTCCAACTCTTCTTACTTTTTAAAAAAATTTTGATGTGAACTGCTTAGGTTGGCCTCAAACTTGCAGTCTTCTTGTCTCAGCCTCCTTCGTGACTGGCATTAGAGGCATGTGTGACCACACCTGACTGGTAGTTCTAGTTTTACTTCTTTGTTTTTGTGTTAGTGCTGGTAAGTTGCCCAGGATTTGAACTTGTGATCCTCCTGCTTCAGTCTGCCTCAGTGCTGGGATTACAGGTGTGTGCCTGGTCCTTAGCCCGTTAAGCAATTGTCCTCTTGTTGTTATTAAATTGGAGTTCTTTATGTTTTTGGAAATGAATCAGTTTCATAATTTGTAAATATTTTCTCTTATTCCACTCAGGCTGCATTTGGAGATTTTTGTGTTATACCTGGTCACTGCAGCACCAAGAAGTAGAAATAAGCCAAATGTTCTTAAGGAGGAAACTGAGTAATCTCAAGTCATACAGATAATGCAGTTGTGTTGGTTTAAAGGACTGATAGTCTTGTACATAATTAAATACAGGGTTGAGCAAAAAGAGAAGCTTTAAAACTATAGAATATGGGGCCGGGGATTTAGCTCAGTGGCTTAAGCGCCTGCCTGGCAAGCGTAAGGTCCTGAGTTAGATCCCCGGTACCAAAACAAAACAAAACAAAACAAAAAAACTGTAGAATATGGGCTGTGGGGTATTGATTGGTGGTAGAGTGCTTGTGTAGCATGCATGAGACTCTGGCTCTGGGTTTGATCCTCCGTACTGGAAAAAATACCCCCCACTTGCTCCCCAATATGTGATTCTGATCCTGAGAGGAAACCATGTATGTGTGTGTGTATGTATGTATGTTTGTGTATATATTTATATTTTTATTATTATATTATATTAATTATATTATATTATATTATATTATATTATATTATATTATATTAATTTATTTTTTGTTACCAGGCACTGAACTCACAACTGTGCTTGCCAGGCAGGCACTTAGCTGCTGAGCTAAATCCCCAGCCCCTATTTTTTTTATTTTAAAGAAAGTAAAATCCAACAAAACCAAACAGAACAAAGGCGATCAAAACAAAGCCACAAAATTGGTATAGAACTTCAAAGCCAGATACTGGGAAAACAACAATAGCTACTATAGTGTATCTTGTTATCCTCACTCATAGTTGTCCATTCCATTAGGTATATAGCAAAATCAAACCAAAAATAAAACAGAATAAAACTGATCAAAACAGAATATTGAATAAAGCAAATCAATCAGAACAAAGCAAAACAGGGAGAAAATATTGGGTTTCAAAGACAAGGTAGAAAGAAATCCCCCATATTTGCTATGTTGCATACTATCATCCTCCCAAGAGATGGCCAGACTGTTGGCCCCAGGCCTGCAAAATCAACCAAACAATACAAGCATTTAGTTGCCTTATGTACCTTAGTTGCTATCAACTCAGCCTGTACTCCAGACCAGTGGGTTGCTAATGAGGTGGGGTGGTGGGGTGGGGTGGGGTGTTTGAGTCTCAGCCCATGTGCCGCTAGACTTATGAGACTGAATTTTCCTGAGAGTTGTGTGGCTTGCACACTTACCAGAAAGGCTGGCTGGTTGGCTTCTTGTTGGATCCTCCCAGTCCCAGCATGATGGATTCAGGTGTATATTTTATGTCTGTCTGTCTATCTATCTATCTGTCTGTCTATCAATCATCTATCCTATGTTGGTATGTTCTTAGAAAAAGATGGAAAGATTCACTTGGAGTTGGAACATAATAGAGAAACTTTCTTTCTTTTCTTTTTTACTTTGTACACTTGAATATTATTTGATTTGCTATGAACATGTTTTGTATCCATAATTTTAAGAAACCTAGGCAGACTGGAAGTATATACCTGGTCAGAAAGACTCACAGTTATGTGTTTCATATACCTCAAAAAGTGAATTCTTAGACTAATTTTCTCAATTAGATTTAGATAGCATCTTCTTAAAAAGTAAGATACTGTTGCCTTTATAATCTTTTTTTTTAACATCGATTTGTGTGTGTATGGGGGGGTTAGTGACTGAATGTGGGGTCTTAGACATGTTGACCACATACTCCACACCATGTTATACCCCCAGCCAATTAACCTTCAAATGTCATTTTAGGAGAGGTGGAGCAGAAAGGAACTCAAGTCTAGGAAGGAAAGACGCTTTATCCAGAGTCAGAATTTAGCTTAGAGTTCACTTCCCTGGTGATTCCTGGCCCAGTGTACTCATCAGGAAAGCTTGCCTGCTACCAGATGGGCAAAAGATAGCTGATGTGGGTAAGAACCTGGGCTTTGGAGCCATAGTCTTCTTTTTGACCTCTGGTTTTACCCCCTACTAGCCATGTGACCGTGGGCAAGATGCTTAACCTCTGTGATAGCCTCGTGTGCACCTGAGCATCCAGTAGTAACTGTGTCATAGGGTCCTTGGGAGACTTGGATGTGAAGGCTAAAATGTGGTGCTTTATTGCTATTAGCTTTTATTGTTATTGTTGCTACTATAGTGAAGGGCAGCCCAGCACCTGAAAGAAATTAGTTCGGATTAAAAGAAATCAACGAGGAGAAGGATGACTTTAAAATATGAATTGAAGATGCAATTCTATTTCCCAGTTACTGTCTCCCTCTTTACCACCTCTTCCTCTTTTTTTCTTTTTTAAGCCTTCCGTGGTGCTAACAGATGCATCTCTGCTTGCTCACTAGGAACTGTAGGAAGGGCTGGAGAAAATGTTCATTGCAAGGAAGGATTGGGGAGTTGTATGGAACGGTAAACAACAGGTGTAGACTGAAGACTTTGAACAGTCTTCAGAACCACACAGTGTGGGAAGCCAGGGCTTCTCAGAGGCTTTAGAAGCTCCAGGTGGGATAACTGGTCATCAGAATACCTAAAGATCAGTTACTGTAAGGCAACCAGGAGTCCTGGTGGGTAGGGCTATTGCATTAGTCCTCGGGCCACAAGCCCCATGAATTTGCAAGCAGTGCCAACCTTTCTAGCAAGTTCCTTGAGGCAAGACCATCTCTGCCTTAAAGTGCTGACAGGTCAGGCACCCCGAGGGGTTCTATGTGCCTGGTGGAACATTGCCAGCCCACTCTCACCACAGGAGAGGATGCAAGGAGGATGTGCAATTTAATGAGGTAATGCCAACCATCTTCTTTGGGTTTGGCTTCAGAGGGCCTGGGTCTCTGGAGATGGCTGCTGGGTGGACACAAGAGATTTCTTACCCAGTCTTCACAGCTGTGGAGACTGAGGTGTCTGCACACAGGTTAGTGTGTCAGAGCTAAGGTCTTACAATGTTGCCTCCTATAGGACTTTCATAAAAAGATTTTTTTTTTTTGTTCTACATGGTATTTGCAACAGCTAAAACTGTGATGTTTACAATGTGCTAGTTACTGTTCTGGATATATATTTATATTTATATATTTATATATACATACATGTAAATCTTTTATTGTTCCTTGCAGCAGTCCTATGAAATAAGTACAAATAGTATCTCTGACTTTTAGATGAGGAAAGAGGGAGAGGTTAAGTGGTTTGTTCAAAGTAGCTTACAAAAAACAAACAAACAAAACATGGCAGTGCTGGGATTGAGGAGTCCAGCAGATGTGGTTCTGGAGTCCTTGCTCTGAACTGTTGCCCTCCATTTCCTTTCCAGATTTTTTGAGTTTGCATTTAACAGTTGGGAAGTTTTACATTACAGTATGGAGAGCTGGTTCCCTTGAAAACTCAGTACCAAGGATGCTGGGCTGTATCCCCTATGGTCACGTTTGGCTGGTGCCTTGCCAGGCTGGTCCCCTTAGCAGGGTAGCATTGTCTGGCCCACCTTGGTCCTCCTAATCCTTCTTCCTGACCTGAGTCCCTGTCAACTTGACTTACACCTATTTCCGTTTGCAGTCATATTTATTTAAATTGCAGTGCTAGGAATTGAACCCAAAACCTCGAGCATGCTAGGCAAATTCTCTAGCACTGAGATACAACCCCATTTTGGACCTACAGATGTGTTTGTTTTCAGTCCCTGGACTTAGGTTGCATGGTAATATGAGAGTTAGGAATATTTAGAAAAGAGTCAGGTACTTTTTCCCTCAAGGAGTATTTTCTCCTCATTTTTCTTTTTTCTTTTTTTGGTACCAGTAATCAAACTCAGGACCTTGCACTTGCCAGGCAGGCACTTGTGCCACTGAGCTATATCCCCAGCCCTATAATTGTATTTTTAAATTGACACATGAAAACAAAAATTATACATGTTGGGCTGGGGATGTGGCTCAGTGGTAGACCCAGCACTGAAAAGAAAGTACATATTTATAGGGTACTATGTGAAATTTTGATACTTGTATGTATTATATAATATGTAAATCAGGTTAAACACAGCTGTGTCCTCAAACATGTGTCATTTCGTATGGTGAAGATGTTTACCATACGGAATTTTTTTCTAGTGTTTGAACTATGCTACTGTCAAAGAGCACACCAGGATTCCTTCCTCCATGTTGTAACGTACTCTAGAACTCACTTTCTGCATGAATTGAGGTTTAGACCAGGCCAGGACTCATAGGGAATAACAGAGGCAGCGTGCGAACTTCACCTTACCTCGGGGCTGTTTTCATTACTGATAGAATCTCTTTTCCCTTGTGGTCTGGGGGTTCCCGTGGCCTGTGAGATTCTAGGGGTAAAGTCAGTCATGCAAGCAGCAGAAATCGTGGTGCTGAAGGAATCAATATGAAGAGGCCCATCTAACAGTTTTTGCTTCTACACTCAGTGGTCTCTGGCTGTAGAGAACACAGTCAGCTGTGTAGAACTATTGAATGAAAAATAGACAGCAAGGGCTGATGAGAGGAGGAAATCTGATAAAATTTTAAAAAGTGAATCAACACTAGTAGAAATGTTTTTCTAACCTGTATCACGAAGGCTTTTCCTCTTCTTTTCCTTCCTGCTTTTTTTGGGGCGGGGGGAGGCAACGATACAGTTTTGTTCCATTTCTCAAACAAGTTTATTTGCAAATCCCCAACATTCTATTTAAGTGGTTTGGGAGTTGAAGCAAATGATAACAAGAGCAGCTGAGAAATGAGGTCTTGGCCTGCCTATTGTCTGACCAGGTGTGTTGGGGGCCCTGAACTTTCAGAAGCTTTTGTGTTTCCATCTGTACCGAGGGATTAGTGGCTTAGTCCGACCTCATGGGAGCAAGTTTTATTGTTACCTCTTATAATGCAGAAACTATAATATTATGGTTTTTTTTTTTTTTTTTTTTACACAGCACCATCTGCTTCGGGATCTCCGTGTGCCTAGCCTTTACCCCACCCCCCACTCTCTCCCTCCATGGAAGTTTTGGGTGTGGAAGAGTGACTTAACTTCCGACAGAGCAGCAGATGTGCGGTGACATGTAAGGCGCAGTCACCCGCCACGTGGGCTTCAGCACCTAAGGCAGGCAGGGCGGTGCGCTGGACTGCTGCACGGAAACGAGGGTCATGCGGTGTGGCTCCTGCCTCCGGGCCCTGAGGTGGGCCCTGTGTGACAAAGGCACGCAAAAGAATTTAAGAGCTATAGGAAATAAAAAAGTGAATGATGGGAGGGAGAAGAAAGAACATGCAGGCCAAGATTAATTTCCAAGTGAAGGCTGCAGGTGTGAAGCACCGTAGGAAGTCAGAGTTCTCTTTCATAAAGTTCCTTCTGCAGGAGTGGCGCAGTACGCAGTGAATGTGCAATTACAGGGACACTTCGGTGGGAACAAAGCTGCTTGTGTGAGTGCGAGGGGGAGCCCTGCTCTCTTCAGCACAGTCCGGAAATTCATTTTGTAACAAAGCACTATAATTCCCAGTCAATGACACCTTCTAAATCCTCTCAGACTATGCCCAAAATTATAGAGGAGGGACGGCGAGTCAGTCCCTTCAGTCGGAACTGGAGAGCTGTGTGCTTTGCTCAAATGCCTGGGATCTAATGGAGATGGGCCAGCAGCCAGGAGATAAAACAAGTCAATACAGGACGGGAGAGCGCTGATGCCGGGCAGATAATGAGGAAAGGGCTGGGATTTGAAAGCATGACCTTTAAGTCTTCGTGTAATGAACAGAATCTAATGGAGAGCTGAGATCTGAGACCCCATTCACCTGTGTCCCAGGCTACCCAGCCGGCAGCTGGCCCATTCGCCTAGATAAGGTGGATGAGCACTGTGGGAACATAATGGCCTTCAGGCTATCTGTATTGCTCACTGAAAAGCACAGAAGGCAAGAGATTCCCTCCAGAGGAGACAGGCCTGGGGCTCAGTGGTTGAGAACTTGAACTTCGGCAGCAAGGCCAAGCTCCCTCACTGACTAGCTGTGTGGCATTGAGCAACTCCTGGCCCTCTCTGATTTTCAGACTTATCTGCAAAATAGGAGAGGAGAATGAGAGTAGCTGAGTGTGGTGGTAGTGTATTCTGTTATTATTAAGGAGAGTGACCACAGGGGATGGGGCTGGAGCTCAGTTGGTGGGGCACTTGCCAAGTCCTGGGTTCAAACCCTACCACCACCACAGGGGCAAAAATCATTCAAATAAATTTTTTTTTATTTTTTGGTTTTGAGACAAGGTCTCATTCTGTAGTGCATGCTGGCCTTGAACTTGTTTATGGAGCCCAGGCTGGCCTCGAACTCTTGGTGATTCTCCAGCATCAGCTTGCTAAGTGCTGGGATTACAGGCATGCGCCACCACACCTGGCGAAAATAAATGTGTTTTCACTACTTTTCTCTGTAGATAAGTTCTGGCTGTGTCTTAGGGACAAAGCAGGAATCATTCCACCCTGTCCCTTAGCTGTCCATCTGCGGCGTTTGAAAAGTTAAACAACTCATGCAGTTGGGTGGGAGGTGGGATGAGATTTCAGAGCCCAGCCTCTGCTTCAGATAAACTTCAGATAGACTTGCATAAGGGTATAGGAGCAGCTCTCCCTGAGGTGTAGGTGGAAGTCAGCTGCTGGAGGAGCAGCACATCTCTCTCTCCCTGCAGAGAACTGTAGACATCTTAGAGCAGAGCTTCTTAGACTGGGTTGTGCACATGAACTTCCTGAGACTGTACGTTTCTAACAAGCTTCCTGGTGATACCCATGATGACCCAGACCCTCCATCCCTGCCCTGGTACTGGGGATGGAAGCCAGGGCCTCACCTATGGTAGGCGAGCACTCCACCACAGAGCCCTGAGCTACACTCTTGGCCCCTCTGACCTCATGTTAAGTTGCAAAGTCCTAGAAAGCCTTGGGTTGCTTAGTCCTGTAGTGTGGTTGAAACATAACCTCCCCGGAAAGATTCACCCAACTCTTAGGCGAGAAGCTCCTTCCTTGAGAGGCAGCCCTTTAGTTCCCTCAGCAGGGATGCTGAAGATAACTTCTTTTCATGGAGCCGATATTCGCTCTGTGTAATAGCTGTCCACGGACCCGAGTTCATTCTTTCGGCAGGTGGTGGGCCTTTATCCTGAGATTTCTGACCTTGGTTTAGGTTTGCGAAAGAAGCCATGGATGGGCTTAGGCAGGAGTGGTAGAGGGACAGCAACCACCTAAAAAATGTTTCTAGCATTTGGTTTTCATGTTTGTTTTCTAGAGAGCATTCTGGAGCTTTCAACAGTTTTTTTTTTTTTTTTTTTTTTTTTTTTTTTTTTTTTTTTTTTTTTTTTTTTTTTTTTTATGGAATCTGTTTGCTGTAGACGATGAAACAGCTTTTCTATTGAAAGCTCACAGTTCTTCTTTGGAAACCTTGTTTATTTGAAAGTACTGTCAGTTTACGTTACTTAGGTTGCACATTAAAAATTTCTTCAGGGGAATTTGTTAGTTTCTGTTAGTCTCTTTTCTGTTACTACACTAAAATTTCCGAGATAGGTAATGTATAAAGGGAAAGGGCTTATTTGGCTCATGAGTTTAGAGATTC